>JAAAKL020002239.1:0-26898 GCA_010016065.2 Carybdea cf. marsupialis auct. non (Linnaeus, 1758) | reverse complement strand
GTTTTGGTAGAATATAGTTTCTTTAAAAAATTTACTTAAAATTGAAACGATTGGCGCAAGTATATTCAAATGCACACATGAAGAGTTTTAGGATCATTATGTATTATTGGGAAAATGATCTAAATTGCTTCAGACGGCGTTATTCAGCATGATTTTCTAAAGAACTATTACGAAATTTGGTAGAGCAACTGTAAAGGTCATTTCAGAGGTTTGAGAAGCACTTCAGATTCTTGCAGATCGAAGGGGTAATTGGAAGTTTTGGTATCTTGAGGAGCGTCCAAGACATTAATAGGTTCTAAAAACTGGTTTAGAGTTTCCTTTTGAGGCTTAACTTCAGTTTTAATTGTGTTTATCGTCGGGTTATATTAGCGTGACTTTAATAGTCTTTACAACAACACCTGGTGCCTGCTGACGTTCTGCGGAGGAAGTTGTGTCAGTGCACTAAACGTAAAATACTCTCTCTGTAGCCAAATAAGTACATTTTTACTTCATTGAGCAAAGATTTCTTTTATTTTATTATAAGATGTTGAATATCTGCTGGAAAAACTAAAGCATTATCTGATACATGTTGTATAGAGAGTCAAAACAGAATGAAAGGAGCTCTCACTTTTGCACTACTTTGGAACTCGAAAAAGAATCCCAAACGAACTGTTCAACGTAGCATAAGGTTGAACTCCTATTCGAAATTGAAACAGATAAATTAAACTTGAAAAAGCTGATATTTGTATTTGAAATTACCCGAGCTTTTCAACATGGGAAAACCATTGCCAAACACAAACGGAGTTAAAAGAGTGAATGGGGGATGGATTTGATATTTCCATTGCAAAGTTGTGGAAAGTTGTCTGTGTAAGTTAGCATTTTGTGGTTTTCATGTTCGTGTGACACTTTCAGTGATACCTACTTTTCCAATCTTTGTTCGTTTTCCTTGAAATGCTTCACCTTTGCCATCTTATTCCCTTCCTTCTTATTGCTAGATGCGGTAATTTATAAATTGATTTAATATCCATGGTTAAGGGAACCAGGGGAGCCCAGGCCCTTTGAAAAATTCAGACTCTCTTTGTGTACTAAATCTTTCTGATGCCATCTTACTCACAGCATGTTCTGGCGCTGTGACATTGTTGCATCTCATACCCTGTTTTTTTTTATTTCTGCCAACCACTTTTGGTAACTTAGGCAAGCCTTTGTCCATCGCACTTTGCCAACAATCTGTTTGTACTTATTATGTTTATTACAGAATTATGATATGATAGTGAAGCTTGTCGAAGAGTTTATTTGCGTATAAAGCTGTACGAAGCATTCAAGAAACCTATGCGTGCACTTGGTGGGGGTAGGGTATCTGATCTACAACTTCGGACTAATTGCGTTGCTAAAATGCCGTGTCCCCAGCAGTGCCCCTCTCACAATTTTGAAAACATCGATTTCGGCGAGCAACATACCAGAGCCCCCTAGTACCACGGGGAAAGGGGCAGATACCAAGTAACAGCATCAATGAAAGAGCTTGTTATGTAAGTACTGTCTTGCAAGATTTTTTTCCTCTTTTGATCACATTTCCGTCTAATCTTCGCAACTCTTCTGTCTGATATTGTAGGTGTGACATAATTACTACAGACTTCTTTTTGTCACCGTTGAAGTCGTCACAGCCAATTTCCGTTCAGTGATGACTGTTATT
The DNA here is from genome assembly GCA_010016065.2 of Carybdea cf. marsupialis auct. non (Linnaeus, 1758). Classification (NCBI taxonomy): domain Eukaryota; kingdom Metazoa; phylum Cnidaria; class Cubozoa; order Carybdeida; family Carybdeidae; genus Carybdea; species Carybdea cf. marsupialis auct. non (Linnaeus, 1758). The sequence goes on along the minus strand of JAAAKL020002239.1, from coordinate 25,229 downwards.
GTTTCTAGCATAGGACGATTCTTTCTACTTACTATAACTGCCATCATCAAATGGAAAATACCAGAGAAATATTAGAAGATTCTATAAACGTCCTGTGGGCAATAATCATTGCAACTACCCTCCGGATATATTGGTCACTATCTCTACGACCACTCCTTGTGTTAGGTATGCCATTGTCACTTGATTATCTCAGGATAGTTTTCTACATTAATATCTTCTACTCAAAGCTGTTTAAAGAACCTGCGGGCATGCTTCTGTTTTGTTTTCCACAGGGCTTGCTTATCGCGAACTGAAGGAATAAAAGGTTAATGTCCAACTAAGACAACTGATGTAATTGGACACATTGTGCAAATAGGATATATCTCCCACCCTCTTTTCATGGTCTTTCTTTAAATGCATATCCATCTTGTATTAAATTAATCTCATTAACTCCAGGTAGCGATGGATTCAAACATTTGCATCAATCATTTGGGATGAGACTTTCCGGACACCTCCTATGCTTGCGGTCAACCGCAGACTGTCCAGACATAAGAAGAGCGACTTCGCGCAAATTTCTATGAATAAAATTTTAACTAGTGGTAGCCTATGGAATTACTCACTTTCCCCATTGTTGAGTTTCGAAAGAAAATGCCTCGATATCATAATTACGTTTTAAAATCTACCCAGGTTATCTAGTTATCGAAACACAAAACGTAAACTTTCGAACACGTACACTTTAAAAAGCGTACAAAGTTCAAGAAAGGGTAACAATAAATGGAAGTTTTCTTTTAAATTTCTTTAACTATCTTTTCTTATAGTGATGGTATTGCACGCCATATTGTATATTTTCTCATGATCACTGCCAAAAATGTGCTTTTATGTCCATGAACTAACAAATACCCAATGTTGAAAATACGTGTAACTTATCGAACGAATGATTTTGTAATTCTCAAATATTGGCCTAATCAAGTTGTTTTCGGTACTAAACAAATTTCTGGCCGAGGACGCCCCACATTTCTTGCAGAATGATACATTAGGTCTTCACCTTCTAATGAGGCCCCTCCTTTTTATGCCACAAGGGATTTATAATTTGGTATGATCATTGTACTGATATGGTATCCAGTTTAAAGTTTCTTAACCCCCCTTTTGCGTATTTGCAAAAATTAAATGTTTTATTTTATTTAATGTTTTAGTTTTGACAGGGTAGAGTACTGCACTGACACAATTTCCTCCCCACAACGTCACCAGACACAAGGTGTTATCATAAAGGCTATTAAAGTCACGCTAACATAGCCCGACGATAAGCACAGTTAAAACTAAAGTTGCGCCTCAAAAAAAGCTCTAAAGCAGATTTTTAATCTAGTATTGTCTTGTTAGCCAGCCCCTTAAGATACCAAAATTTCCAAGTACCCTGTCGATCTCCAATGATCAGTAGTGTTTCTCAAACATCTTCAATGCGTTTCACAGCTGCTTTACCAGATTTCGTATTAGTTCTTTAGGTAAGCATGTTGAATGACGCCGTCAGTAGCAATCGTTCTAGGTTAAAGAGTGTGCGGGGCCCTACCCAAATTGACGTTTGTGGGTCCTGCAGTCATCATGCTTTCGAAGGTAGTATGACACCCTAGACTTTTTAGGAGCAGTCCCTCTTTGTAGCCATTTTCGTATAAGAAGGCCTCTTAACCATTGTCTTGATTGGATGACACAGCATTAGCAAATTGTGTTAACCTACGTGATTTCACCTGAACAAAAAAGAACGAAGATGACGTGTAAGGCGAAGATGGCATCGACGTAAGCGTCCAACGGGAGAAAACGTAACTGTTATCGATGTATTTAGCCACAAAAAAATTATGTTTTCCTTTTGTTTTACATATCGCAACTAAATTGACCATAGAGATATGCTGACCATAAAATTTTGCCTTGACTTAATTATATTCAAAAAACTTACAAATGTTTCGTGTTGTATTATCTTAGCTCTGTTACCACTAGAACTCTTTTAAATTGCCATTTAAGATAAAGGAGGCACGAAATGCTCTCAAGATTCGACAACTGGCATACTCTTGAATTGAGAGTAAAATCCTGTTAACCGATCTTCTAAGATTGTATAAAAATTGTTATCATAGAAAGTAGAAGACGTTACATGTGATAATCGATAAAGCTATGTGCACGGTCATGACATAAGGTTAGGAAATCACACACAGCTCTCATGTGATCTACACAAATTAAATTAACCTTGGAAATACCCGACTAGATAAATCATTCGTACAGTTGTCACGTATTTTTTTATTAAAAGCTTACTTCAGAAAGATTGCCATCACTTACTATAACAACGTGAAAAGGTATCTATAGAGTTTCTTGGCCATTTTTAGGCCATCTGTCAAAACTCCTCCCCAGATCTTTGGTTGGAAACTCCGACCGTCCAGGCTCGATGTTGCCATAGCAACACATAGCAAAAAAAAATTTTTGTATTTGGCTTACTTATTTGCAATGTTTTCCACTCTTGTCGTAGATAAATTAAAGGGAGGTTTGTAGTTGAATCATGCTCCGAATGTTTAGTAAGCGTAAAGAAACAACAAGCGTCACGTGACATTCATTCCCTAGATCGCCAGGGCTAGAAATGTTACAAGGGTTACTCTGCATAAAGAACCCACGGAAGATACTACGGCACTGTACCTCTGCTGGAAAAGAGGGCACACGGACTGTGACCACTGATCTCTAAAAAACACTGGATCGAGCTTCTTCCGTCAGAAAGTGAGGTCAGTCGTTGGACGCCATTTCAGTCCCCATCACACAAAGGTTATAAACAATGTTACGCAACATGGCGGACTTTCCCGTGCTATTTTAACTAATGGGGGCCCGTACTCGTGACTACACTTTTTCGTAGTTGGAAACAATGGGAAGCTCAATCCAGTCTTTTTTAGAGATCAGTGATTGTGACTAAGGAGAGAAGTAGGGAAGTTAGAAACATATCTTTATGTATCATTCGGGGATTTTGTCGTAAGTTGTTATGAAATTATTGAAGTACGGTTACAGGCAGACAGTACTTGGCATGCAACAAGAATCATAGAATTTAATGTCTGCTCATCACCGATCTAGTTCTTTGAGACTTAAACATCAATTTTTTTCAAGATATGCTGTATTTGAAGGTGAACTGTTACCGGTTCACCAGATTTTAAAATTGAAGTATTCACGGTTACCTCGCCTTCATACCGAGACATGCCATATATAACACAGTAAAGAAACATTTATTTTGTATGTGTACCTTTAAACTATAAGCAGAAAAATGTAAATCGTACGTGTCAAAGTAGTATTAAGGTTACTTCATTTACTCTTCCTAACATTTTCTTCATACCAGCTACTAATTTCTAGCATAAGTAAAAACCAAAACAACAAAGAAGAACTTGAATATTCTTCACCTTTCTAACCCTTTACACAATTTCCTTGAAATTAAATTACTATATAGAAATATTTACGTGCTCACTTGTTACTTTGGTTTGGCCTTGAATGCTCTCTTGGTTTTATATTTGTACTATCATGATGACAGTCCTTCACCGATAATCTTCGAAATAAAGGGTTTTTATAACTAGGTAGAACATTCAGAACGTTCAGTGAAAACCGAAACTGTAGTAAATGTACTAGTTTCCAGGTCCATGAAAATAGTGAAGGAAGTAACGAGGTAATGTGCGGCTCAAATACCTATTCTCGTTTACGGTTTAAGTTGATATAGTTGGAAGAGCGCTTCTTTTAAAAATAATTAACTCAAAAATACGTCTTTATCTACTAAATGCGTATTTACGACATTTATCAGAACTGCAGAAGCTAATGAAGGCTGGCAACCTGCTGCATCTGTCGTTTTTATAATAAAATGCTTCATCCAAGCATTTTCCCCTTCCAACAGAATCCAGCAAGTAGTAAAGTAAGCGCTGGTTGAAAAGTAGATAGAAAAGGCATTGAGCCACTAGCGGGAGGAAAGGAGCGCAAACTATATATTAATGTGTCTATGTGTGTGTGTCTGTGTGTGAGTGTGTGTGTGTCTGTGTGTATGTTTGTGTGGGAAGAGAGGTTTGGAGGGACACACTAGCTCAGTTGTGAGCCTGGCAACCCGATACTTCTTTCCTAGCACCGATACTCCTTTCCTAGCACCGACACAGGAATGGAGAAACACAACTTGGATTTATATGATACAGGAAAAGTAGTCTGATGTCGTCTTATTACCACATCCATTTTCCTAACTCGAAAAGGAGCCATGCAACGCTACTTGTAAAAATATTAAAGTCCTTGTAATCAATCATCACCACCTTACCTAACCTCGGTTGCAGACTGAAACTAAAAACCAAGCAAAGGAGTGGTTTTGGTTCTGCTACGAAGGGCGAGTTTGGATAGCGTGCATCAATGCACATAACATTGTTCTTCGTTCCGAGTTTAATATATGACCATTGAACTAAAAATATATTTTGCAATCTATATTTAGTACATTTACATTAGTAAAACCATATTACAGGGCAAAATGAGTGGTAAAGGAAGAAGAGGTCGACAGCACAAGAAATAGTGCGACAACATTTACAAATGGACAAGACTCAAACCAGAAGAGGCCCTACGATCAGTAGAGGACAAAGATGTGGAAAAATATTATTCGTCAGAGTACCACAGCGCCCCAACGACCTTCAAAAACGGTTACGGGATAGAGAATACCAATGATAAGAATTTAGGCTTATTTTTTAACCTGGAGTTTGGATAGCGTGATGCTCGTAGATCTAAATCAGCTCAATGGTGGTCCCTGGCATCGACAGATGACTGACACATCTCCAAGGAAAATGGGAAGAACAATACAGTTAAATGAGGATGGGTTTGATATTGAAACTGTTTAGTCTTCCTGTATGCTGTTAATCCCGACCAGGATACAGCGCATACGTTTCACTGAAATGACAACAGTCGCATCACTGTAGCGGGAAAAGAGTTTCCTCCACGAAGGTGTTAGTCGATCTAGTCCTGACATTGCGTATTTCCTTTCATTAGATCAGATAATTTCAAACTTTTGATTGTCGTTCTTGCTAGATTAAGACTTGCCTACCCTACCCATCCCCTTCCTCCTATCCACACCTACCTTTGCCATAAGTATGAAAGTTATCAACAGATACATAACATTTATTTGACCTGATTTTGTTTAAGTATTGTTGTAAACTGTTCACACGTCATTCTATAATCTCTATATATAGTAATGGACGTAGTCACGTGATATTAAAACCCAGGCTCTGCACTCTTTTATACGTAGAAAATGTAAGAAGGAGATCAGGAGATTGTGAATTAGGAGTGTGTGCAAACTGACAACCTCGTGAGAATTTGAAGTGTAAGGGGGTGACTGGCCATCGATTCACGGTGTAAACAGATCCTTATGGTTTTATGAACCACTTCGCTTGCCCAAAGATATTGGATATGTATATTAACACTTAACGCAGACTGGTAATTAATCGACCTTCCATCTGAAGTGGTTTAACTCCTAGCATAATTACTTGCCCGTTATCATGCTCTACAACATTGACTAATTGTGCTTTCGCGCTTATGGATGCCCCCTATATTGCAACGTGGGTATTTATACAGACATGTAGATGAATAAACTGCCAATCTACACATTTGCTAAAGTTTATTTTTTTAATTTGCTTCAATTTAAGAATTCTAGCATGATTCTCGGTAGCTGGTCCCGCTTCGACCCAATAATCTGTTTTTACTTTGTGGCCAACCATTTGAAAGGGACGACATCACATCAAGATAAGGCGATCTAAAATCTACTACCTCAACTAGCTTCATAAGAGAACGGTTCAAATCAAGTTGCTGCCTGGATCAGGCTTTTTTCTTTCGATTCATTCCGAGCGTCACCCGTTAGGTGATGCAGGGGCGTAATTGTTGGGGGTAGGGGACTGAAGTCCCCCAATATTTAGAGCCACTTCTTTTTCTCAATATCATCAAGTCATTGACGTAGCACAATACTGCCTCGTAATGCCAGCAAGCAATGCTACAAGTGAACGTGCTTTTAATGCAATGGGACGTATGAAGACGTACTTGCGCAACACGACGAACCAGAACAGGCTTAACCATACCATGTCTATCAACGTTTATTCAGAAAAGTTAGATAACATCGACTTGAAATCAGTTTTGTACGAATTTAATGACAGTTTTCACAGAAGAGAAGATATTTTGGTAAATTTGTAAAGTCATCAGTTTTAATAAAAACATCAGCAAAAATACTTTTAATATATATTTCTTTACATTTTCGTTCATCTTCTGTCTGAGAAGGTTAGCCAGTGAACGACTTGAATGAGACAGCGTCTGGTCGTAAATAATGGGTTTGTTCAAGTCCATCAGCTGTGCGGTTACTAAAGACCAATTTGAAAGTATACTTAAGAAACTCAGACAGAGCTTATTCAAATTGCATTTCTGACACTAAATTTCTTCCATAGGCTACGTAACAAGTGATGGATTCAACACAAAACAATACATTTTTATGCGAAGAAACTGGCTAGGCGACTCTTAGCAGAATTTTTAAAGGCTTGTAAAGGATGGGATATTTCAAAATTTTTTGCGATCAAAATAGCTTTTATTTATGTCAAAATGTGCGTCAGAGGCCGTTTCCGAGAAGCAGGTTTTCAACATTTTCTTCCTCGCCCAACCATGGTGAGCGACGTTGTCACACTTCATCAACTTCAAAATGTAGCTCCCTCAATATTTCTGTCACAATCATGGCCTTGTGATGTCCGATATTTCAGGCCTATGGAAGGCTTAAGCCCAGTTGCACATGATTAAATAGGTATTTTTCGTAAATTTCTTAAAATAGGGAGTCGTAAACATTTGCAAGTGATTCTATTTCTTCTATAATTTAGTTTTCACATTAACTGTAAAAGGTCCAGGCAACTGTTGGTAAACCGTACCTTATACTTTATAAATGACTTTGTAATGAAGAACGGGTTTAATATAATAAACCGTCACTACGAAGCGTAATAGCCCTTCCTATGTGATTGATTTGAGAATCGATACTTTAATCTTGCGTTGTCACTGTCTCATAATTTTCATCAAATGGTCGCCGTAATAAAAAACTTTTGGAATCAAAATATAGAACTTAAATGTTCGTTTAAAATGCCCATTTTCTGTTGATAGTCTCTTCCATTACTGCTTAGTCCACATCTTGACTCAAAAAATAGAGAAGACCAACTGCAAAGATTTTGACCTAAAGGCCTATAACCGCCAACAGATGGGAAAGGCAACGGAAGAGCGAGTTCCGTTTATACTTGACATCTATTTGGTAGCACTAAGATTTTGACGCCTACACGAAACCCAGCACCTCTAACTAACTTCCTGTCTTATTCAGTATTAAGCGCCCAAAAGGGGTGCAGTGTTGCTAAAGAGGACCAAAATTCGCCAATTGGGCAGTTTTGAGCCGAGGTGGCGACTGAAAAATTTCTTATCGCCGTCTACTAGTAAGCCGTGACTTTTGCAGCACACCAGCTCTAGAAGTTCCGTCTATTTACACTGCTTCATAAGTTTTTGAGGGTATACTCGACTTCGAGCGTAGTCTATTGCCCAGCCAGATTGAGCAATGTCCTGTCCTAGTAGGCTACCCTTTCATTTTAACAATTCATCGACGGAAAACGTTCAATGAATATAACCACTCTGAGTATCACTGTGGCATCCCCGGACATCCTAGTCAAAGGATCATTTCAGAAAGTCAGTTTCATGAAACTGCCTTGGCAGTACTGAGTAAAATGACAGAATGCTTGATTGGTTCAGTCATAAAAGACTTCAGGTATAAAAAAACATGTCAGCGAACGCAAAATATGTACCTGGACAATAAAAACAGTCGAACCAGTTTTTCTCGTTGTCTTTGGCGTTGCGATTTTCAATTCTTTGTACATTTCAGAAACAATGGTTTACGGTTCAGGTCATAGCATATAGGGCCCTTAACATAAGTTGTATATCTCTCATGAGAGAAATAACAAGCATCGCTCTTTTCTGGATTGCCCAGGGATTTGATGATAGTTGAAGCCTTTCTAATAAACCATTTGGCAGACCTCATTCTATATTTGTAAACAAACTAAGTAGTAAAGATGACACCCTTTCTCTAAGCTGATGCCTCACTCATCTGTATTTCAAATGAAACTTTAGGGAAAGAATTAGATATGAAAGACAATCACCGTAGGTATTGATCCTTTTATGCATTTTTATTTATCTTTGGTGCGAGGTACTCGACAGGAATTCTTGACGTTCGCTGAAACAAGTCAATGCAGGGAAAGACTAGCTGATGTGGAGTAACTGTTCTGTTGAGAATACAACTCTAATCTATAGTGAAATGATTGTTGAAATAGCACACAGCATATGTCGTGAGGTCATAACCAGGATTAGTCGCCAGTGGACGTGTTACAATAGTTTTTAATTTAGATCAGTTCAGAGGTTACAAGCACTAAGGCAGGCTGCATTTTGTAGTAGTAGAGGGACTGAGTTTATCATCACATTGGCAGCCAATAAAAACAAAGCTTGTCACTGTCAGATGACGTCATGTGCGAAACGTAAGACAATCATCGAACACACTTTCATGCCCTCTTTGTAACTACCGAGCCTGCGGACGCATCTATTCAAACCGATATTTCAGCCCATCCGGTTAAATGATGGAAAGCGTATTAAAGTGTTTATTGTGAACACCTCAGGGAGATGAAGCATGCTTAGAAATTAAAAATCAGGAGTAGAGAATCGAGTGCAAGCCTAGTTACTCTTGGGAATTTCTCCGCTGTGGATAGTTTGGTCTCACACTTTGTCAAGGCTCAAGTTGCTCAATTGCTGCTTCGTGACTGTAAAGGTACGTGTACTTCTCGCATCCCTCAAACTGGTTACACTTTATTTACTGCACGTTCCCTTTCATCATTGTGGCTAGCTTTGGTTTCATTTTGTTATATTGATCCTTCGTTTTCCCGTGCAAGGGATTTCTTCTGTATCCACAAGTGGAACGAATTAATACAAGCGTTTTAACTCCAGTCGATGGCTGACCACATATTGCTAGATAGTGTTCAATTTTCAAGGAAGTTTAACGATATGCTTCGAGTTGACAGGTGAGGACGACCTCTGGGCTTTTTTCTATTTATCGTGACAAACAATCTTGTAGGATGCATGAAGTTTACTAGTCGCGTCAGAGAGATAATATGGTCATTAAATTTGATAAGACAGCCTCAGATTTACATTATTTCGATGTGAATGGAGTACTATCGAATAGTTGGTAAGTAATTTCCCTGAAAAGAACTTAACAGCTCGAGGAGGACAATTCATGTCCTATTGAACTGGCTTTGAATTTGTGTTGTAAGGAGGACGATGGTAAAATGTATCCATGAACTCAAAATATATCAACGAGTAGATAACAGAACTTTATCCTCCTGTCGCATGATTATTTACTGATACTCGTATAAGAAGCTAACAAATTGTCTCTCAGAGACTTAATAATTGCTATACATGTGTCTACCATATGCTGTCAAATCCACATAGTTCCTATTGTTTTGTGAACAAGAAATTTCTGTGTATTAAGGGTATAAGTATCGTATTCGATGTCTGTTGTTGGGACTAAACCACGTGAATGAAAAATGGAATTAGAGGTCACAATCTGTAGCAATTCGAGAGCGTGCCTGAACGGCGAAGGAAAAATTGAAACGGCCTTCTTGTCTGACACAGATTTCCACCGATTTTCATTAAATTTGATTTCAACCTTCGTCACTAAAAGGACAAGCTAGTGCCGATGAAGTGTAAATCGACCACATTAAATGTCTTATGTTTAAGCTTGTGTATAGAAATTATTTTACAATCAGCTGTTTAACTGGCAGTTAGCTAAAATAGGTCTAGTAAAACCTGAATGGATGGACAGTAAAATAGTCGAAACATTCGGCTTTTAAATATAGAAGAGGTGTCTATCTATAGTTCCATATCAGCTACTCACACTTGTTTTGTTCTAAAGATTAATTGCTATAATTTATTCTATGGATCTGTCAGACATTCAAGCACATCCCTTAACTCACTATTTTTACTGAGATGGCTTCCTTAATGTACCCACAGTGGAAGCTCCCCTACTGATCAGCAAGTCGCTATAAACAGCAAATTGTCGAAAAGAACAGAAGCGCCATTACTCATGTTAACGGCCGTGTTCTGTAACATTCAGCATGTGGAAGCAACGATATTGATGTTATAACACCGTCTGATAATACAGCATTCGCTCAATCGTTCTCCTGCATAACACCTTGTAGCCTTTATGTAGATTAAAGGGTTTCATTCACATGATGTTAGGGTTGTCACTGCTATTTGAATAACATTGCTGGCTGCAACTTACGGAGATCCTGCCGCAACTGTGCAATCTACCTGCAGTGTAAAGCATCACACTTGCATTGATATGATATCTGGAAAGTGATAAGATGCTGTAGACAAATAAAAAGGCCAGATTTTTGCTATTTGTATGCCTGAGTAAGTCTCATTTGATAGCACTATTCAATAGATCCAATTATGGAATTACAATATCCGTCAAAATCTGTTTTCGTTGTAAATGCGGGGTTTACAATCAAAGGATTTTATCTTGCTTTTCAGCGTAGGAAATCAAAACAATAAGTTACGTTGTAGAATCTCAGAGAAACAGATCCGAACACCCTAATATCTTTATTGACTCAGTGTCTCAGGTTTGTGTATTTTGGTGTTTCTTTAACTTTTACATTATTTGAGCTTCTGTTGAAGTCTTTTGAGTGTTATGATACGTTAAATAAAGGATTTCGATTGTAATGCCAAGTACATCTCTGCGTCGAAATCAAGAAAACTTGCTCAGTCTTCCAGTCGGCTTTAGAAGGGAGACAATCTTTTGCATGGTAACTAAGGGGTAATGGGTGTTGAGGCATGAGAGACCATCTTGATCTCAAATAGTATCGAATTATAAGAGAAAGATCTGTTTGTGGTCAGAATCTCACCCTCTCCAACTGCATCAAAGCAGTGAAGCCAGCATTCTCAGATTCAATTTTTTAACAGGTGGGCAGTGGTTAATAAACTAAAACCACTGTTGGTATCTTTGACATCCCCAAGTATATACTCATTCGCTATGACGATATTCTACAAGTTACTTATCTCGAAGTAGTAACGGAATCCATGGATTTTTTTAACGAAACTACAGAGGCAATTTTTTGCCAAATTTCTGTTTGAAGGAAATTACGAACTTCTATCTATTAAACAGGCTGCTAAAAACATTTCGTCATTCTCATTCTAATTTTTCATATTTTAAATAAGGGATTCACGGATACAAATTTGAAAATTTAAGGTACAAAAGCGAGTGCAATATCCAACATTCAGTTACTACTTTATAGGTTACTTTAACATAAAATTGTAGGAAAGTTCCTTTATCTTTACGTTGTCGTGGAACACCACCCACCTCCCCTTCCAACTGTCAGCGACCAGAACAACGTGACTGCTCGGAATCATCCCTAGGGTTAACACTTGATACCTGACAGTTTGACCGTCGCGAAACGCTGGCCTAGACGTGAATGAACCCCTTCATGAACAAATAGGGGTACTTTTACAGATACCCCAAGCCACTGTTGTTCAAAACTGCACTGAAAAAGTGTAACCCACCACCTTGTCCAGATACCGCCCACCCTAGCCCAAACCGTTTGGAAAAGGTGATAGTGGGATTCTGTCTCTGAATGAGGCGGTGGGAGGGCATCTGGAAAAGTGCCAAAGGGGTTACCTGTTTCATGAGTTAACTATTGCTTTATGCAATATGTAGAAATTTGGACAGCCGTAAGGGTTAGAGGTATGGTCATCACTGCACTTGCTCACCTAAAAATCTGAAATAGTCTGTAACTTATGCCACCTTTTAGTTCAAATAACAAAGATTGGCAAAATATAAACTTGGTTTTTAATGACTTCTGATAGTCTACAATAGCTATATTGCATTGTGACCCTCTCCCCTCCTCCATATGAAATATTGTATATCAACAAGGTCGATCAACACTATGAAGTACCTTTTTAAATCCATTACTCTGCCCAATATCTCCTCTTAAGACCACATTTTGATAAGTTAAAGGTCAACATTCCCCCCACCCACCCACCCACCGAGCTTATTGGATAAAGATTTAGTTAACATGGGGAATTATCGACGATGGGAAATGTCGTTAGTAGGAAATAGGTTTCAACCTGCAGATTTTATCTTATCTTTCAATTTGAAAGATAGAGCCGAATTCGAGGATTGTAGGCATTCAATGCGTGGTACAGATGTGAATATTTGTATAAATAGACCTTTAACATTTCTTGTTACCATGTTATTTTAACGCTATTTGTATATTTGCTACTAGAATGTGGGCTTAGTACCCCTCGGCGTATAGTACACACGAGGTAGACAACATTTCTCTGAGACTCCCCCCTCCACCCTCCCCCCCACACACTCTTTATCCCATGCTCACATGTCACAAGCAACGGTTTTGTTTGATGGGGTGGCCCCTTTCTTTCTTCGCCACTTTCAAACTTGCACTGCTGATACGAGGCACCCATTTCTCTGATGGGTGTCATAGTAGGAGATATGAGACCGAGGGTTGCGGGTGGACTCGCGCTCTTCGTGCTGGAACAATTCTCCACTGACTAGATAAACAAATACAAAAACGTTATTTTAGTCAAAGATCATCGCATTGGTCGAGTGTACCTTTGAGATAATTTAAAGAAATTGTCAACAAGCCAGAAATGAGGCAGGAAATTTGAAAGTAAGAGCCGCTGATTTATAAGTTGAAACTGCCGCTAACTAAACTCAACAAATAGACAGAATTTCCTCTGATCGAATATTTATTAACACTAAAAATTAAGAAAGATATAACGATTCGACTTCCAGCAAAGTCGTCCACACTCTATATTCCTTTCTTCAAATCCACAATCCTACCAAACTCCTGAGGCTGAACTGACTTAAAAACATGTCTGTTGACTTCACGTCACTTGTCTGTTGACTCCCAACTAGAACTTAGACCACTTTTCGATTAGCTGCTACCATAAACGTTTTCAAAATATAACTGCTTGCGCCTTACAGTTGAAGTAATACTTTGTCAGTTTGTCAACTGTAATTTGTTACATTTTATGATTGAAATCTCATCTAACTTAAAGCTTAGTAGTAATAATTTAACGACATGTGTCAAAATAAGATTAACAAAAATACCAGTGATTGGCAGGAGAAGCCTACCTTCCTCCTTTTTTCTGTCTTGGCTTCTCCAGGGCTGTTATAGTGCAGAAATTAATTTTAAAAGTTGTTAAAGGTGTTATAACCATAGTCTTGTATATTTGAACAGTAACAGGTGTACAACAGTACAACCGTATTACTATGCCTCATGAGAATGAGGTTGCAATCACAACTCCAAGATGCAACCGCTGAGTGAGCGGATAGGCTCCTTAGAAGGCATAGGCGTTACCAACGTAGGCAAATCCTTTGAAGAATTTTGACTTTCCGAAATTTTCCGAAACTTTCCGAAAGTTGAAATGAACCTTTCATTATCACTCATTAGAGACTTGTCTACCAAAATTTTGACTTTCTTTGTTTTCTTAGCATTTGCTGTTTAGTTTTTCAGTAAAAATATGTATAGAAAACCCTTGTAGTGTCAACCTTGCCCCTCCTCCCCCCATATTTTCTAATGGTTGCGCCTATGGCAAGTAAAGGGTATGCCCTATAATTTATGAAGTAAAAGTAGTAAAAAAATGCACGTGTTGTTATAAATTTTAAAAAAAAGTTTCTACTATTTCTTTTTAGTATTATGAAATAGTGCGGAGTGAATTTATTGAAATTCTTTTATCTATGGGTTCAAAGAGCATTAAGTCTTAAGTCAAATCTTAAGTTTAACGTATGGTCGAGTATCGTTGAACACGCTTAGCCGTGCGATGGAGGCAGGCGAAGATGTAAGTTATGCAAGAACAAAAATTAAACAGCAGTCATAACCGCTGACAAGGGTAGCCTGCTAGATAAAAATTCTGATTTGGGCTACAAATGTCGACGTAAGGACTCGTTTGTTGCCAATAAATCCTGAAACAAGTAACAAAGCTTCGAAAGTTTTTGGTTGTGTAATAATAAATGCTGTGCAGTGTGATTCATGTTATAAGATGGGAAGTGGAATGTAAAGTGCGATAATTTACTTTCCCTTTTACCGCTGCTAATCAGTACTGTACTTGTTTATATTTGTATACATTTATATATGTTACTTATCAGTTGTGAAAAAAGGAAAGTAAAATCCAGTAGTTACGTTCTCGTTTTAGTATAAAATAAGAAAGTCATGTTATTTTCCTATATAAATCTGCAACAAGGAAATTCTTGTGCCGGCAGTACTAATTTATGTTTTTTATTCGTAATCCAAACCTCGTAATCGCAGATACTGTATAGGAAACCGACACGAAAACAAGAAAAGAGTCCTGAATGTAGGAAGTGTAAACGATTGATTCCAAAAATCAAATCGAAACATCATCTTGGCTGTAGATAACCATCTTCTGTATGCTTTAGATTTTTAGAACAAATTTCCGATATTACTTTGAATGTGTTTGATGTAATGTGTACTGAATAGTACGAGTAGATCGAGTCAGAACTGGAATCTATATAAGACAAGATCATCCCTGTTCCCCATATTTCTTTATATTGTATAATATAATCATACAACTCTTAAAGTCCACAACTCTGTTAAAATCCAAACCTCTAAAATTCTCAAGTCCTAGATTCTGAAACTCTTAGATTCTGAAACTCTTAAGACCTAAAAACTCTAACTCTGACACTCCGGTCAAAAGTGATCATCTTAGGAAGAGTCATGGGCGTGTCACATCGATACTCAACTCCTTTCCAGACCACTTCCACAACATTATGTATAGCTACCAGCGTTATCTTGACCATAAGAATTTAACGGAAGTTCTAGTAACAACAGTTTCAACTCTGATATCCAATGGAAATGCTTTCATCTATAAATAGATGTAATGACTAATTCTTATCACATGGGTACAAGAACCGCACCCTTTTTATTTCAATAACTAAGATTAATCTACTGGAACACCCTTCCTGAAGAAAGTTTTTTACTCTCTTTTTAAGAGACTTAAAATAATCAGTGCTTTGCGGTTGTTTACCTCTTAAAATACCGTTTTGTTCTTGTTCATTGCACACACATATCGTAGGCCTCGGGGTAGTTTATTTCAGTAGTGTATTAAGTAGGTCTAGGAGGAGGAAGTGAATCATCTGCGCAAAACAATAGCCTTGATACAGCAGGGGCAGAGAAATAGGGACATATCTGTATACTTAGTTCAAGGTATATAATAGCCGAGGGTGTAATAAGAGGCAACAAGGGGAGCATACCTCATCCACTTTCTTGCTATTCAACTACATATAGGTAATCTATGTTGGCCAAAGTGAGCTTTTATCGTGTTAAACGTGCCCTGTGACCTTTGAAGTCGTACCGTAGGCCCTTAGCTGTCCTTCCGCTTCTCGGGAGGTTTTACTTTGCTACGGCCCTGGTTAGTAGCCTTCACAATAAATAACGAAGGATAAACGTCTGGACGTAAACGAGTCTTAACGTTTAATACCTAGATTGCCCTCCCCTAGGGATAGATTTCTTGCCTTGCATCATGAAACTACCATTACAGAGAAAACATGATCTAAGCAAGGCAAAGGATTATGCTTAAAAACGGCGGGATGTCGTAGGGTGAAAACATATCAAGATATTTTTAGTTCAGGCAACCGACTGCGGTAAAATTGACAGCGTGGTTATGAGATACCAAGCAGTTATAGGTGTAGTTACTCACCTGATTATGGCATTGTGTGACTGACAGATTAAAAACGAGCACGGCATAGAATTTCATGGCTGCAGGGTACAGCAGTAGCTCAATAAGACACCGGTGGCGTTACGTGCGTTTTAACGCAATCCAGAGAAGATTTGAAAGACTCGGGGGAGGGGGGGGGGCTTATTAAATCCTGGACAAATAGAAGTTAAACATTTACTAAATTTTGGTGAAAATGGAACAAATCACATAAGACACGTGTCACATAAAAGGGGTGTCCATTCCTGGTATTATTTGGTTTCATGCAAACCTCCAAGATGCTTACTTCAAACTTAGCAATATTTTGGAACGAGGGTTAGGGAAATTGCATATTTCATAGTCCAGAATTCTAGGTCCACTGTTGTTTCAATGCTGATAGCTCTGTGAATATTTGTCAGTCAGATATGAAGATACACATTTTAAATTCGAGGTTGCTACGTCACATAACAATCGGAATTTTTCACAAAACACCCTTCGAAAATCCATCGTTGAAATAGTGATTTCTAGCCAAACGTATGATACGCTTAATTCCTTAGGTTTAGAGATTATAAACGTATTATATAATAACGTATGAGTACGAGGAGTTATTTTTACATGCAATTTACCCGGTTGGTGACAAAATATCAAGTTTATCTTAATAGTTTTCATCCGTAGATATTTTATGTTGCTTGTGGACCACTCTTCGATGAGGGTTATTATGACGTCATCATTAGTAAATTCTCAATAAATCTTTACTCAGTAAATCTTTTGTTGATACTCAGTAAATATTTTGTTGAAATACGACTGAAATATGACTGAAGAATACTTTGGAAAAGTTACTTTACTCAGTAAATCTTTTGTTGATACTCAGTAAATCTTTTGTTGAAATATGACTGAAATATGACTGAAGAATACTTTGGAAAAGTTAGAAAGTTTTGTAAGGATTGAGTAAGAGTAGTTTATGAGATTTCCGGGAAAATATGAACCCTCGGGCTTACTAGACCCCACCCCCACCCACTCGAGGGTCTTGTTAGTTTACTGGACTTACCAACTACTTGTCACTGAGGGGTAATGGGTGACCGTTGACTGTAATATTAGCGCAAGCAATGCAGGAGGACGAAATCTCTTGTGCAGGCATCCCGGATTACATCGGAGTACTTTTTAAAATTTCCTTTCAACAGTTGATCAATTTTTACTTGGCACGTAGGAGAATTGACAAGGTTTTTCGTAAAGTAATTGGAGTATCAATGACGTAGCATAGGTCACTATAGGGTTCCTGCAAATGTGAAGCGGTTTGACCCAAGGGTCAGGTGTTAGAGTTTCGGAATATAGGCAGAGCTTTAGAGCTTGGCGAATCTATTAGGATATAATAGTATCAATATAGTGTTTCGATTGTCTCGGTTTCAAATATTTGAACAGGCATTGTATTCAGGCATCATGTAGTGAAAGCCTATGATGTACTTTAGTCAGTACAGTGTCATGGTAGCGAGGGCCTCCTGTAATCCTAAGCGTTCCTATTGAAAGTCTAAGAGATCTGAGGACCAGCCCAAGTTCCTAATAATGCATGTTTAATCCAGAGGAATCCTTATTTAGAAAAATATTTCCTACTAAAAATCATTCCACTATTCCACTCACTGCAAACGTATTACTGATAACAAAATATAGTTGGCTAGAGCCTGAGGGGAGTCATGACCCTTTGTTCCGCTCTTAAATAGCCCATTGCTTAATATTTCTCTTAATGTACTCCTTGGTTTATTTTTTTTTGTCTTAATTTGACATATTTACAATGCTTAATCTGGCAACTCTTTCAATCTAGAGATTTTAAATCGATCGTTTTTTGTTTCATTATGTTGCTTCTGAGGGAGTCATTGAGTCATGCCCCACCTTAGCGGTATCGTAAAGAGATTACTGGGCGATTTTAAAAGGAATGGTATTTGTATGTGACGACAGTTTGTGACAATTTTAAGCATCAGTACCCTTTTGAAAGTTCAATGTTCAAAACTTAAGATTCCAGCGAAAAGAAATGTCTCAGGCATGCCCCCTACGAAAGTTCCAGCACACGCCATTCACTGTAGTTTGGTAAACGCACAAGTAAGGTGAAACGTGACGGACAGTTTTAGGGCGAGAAAAATGTTTGTTGAGACTGCAGTGGTAAGAACATACTGCATCTTCAGAGCTTCAGCGGCAATTTCTCACTTTGATGAGGCTTGCGTAAAAAAAATGGCACTTAGAAAAGCTGAAACTAGGAAAGTTGACCCTTGTTGTGGAATGAGCCAGAACATCATTGCTAAAGTCGAGCTGGGCCGCGTCCAAATTGACAAAAACTAATTAAATAATAAATGCAACTTTATGGTACTGGATTAAAAGGTAGTTAATAAATCCAAATTCATCTTAAATATTGGATAAGTTCGTTTATTTCTAGAATGTTGCTATACGTTGCTATTTTTAAGACGAAGTCTCTAGAAGTATTTAGTTTCTTATTGTCAGAATTTGCTTTCGTCCCCTTCCTCACAATTATTTTCAAAATTTTCACCCCGTAATCAAAGCGGAGACTACGACCCAGAAGATAAAAGCTCATTACCCGCCATTTTTATTGAAAATATGACGATAGATTGTGCCAATGGGGACTCTTTCGAGGGTTGGAGCTTAAACTCAGTCCATTGATTTTAAATAGGGTATTAGTAAAGGGATGGCCTTATTCGAGGGTGGAGACTAAATCAATCAATTATTGTATTTGTTTGTTTTCACTGTTGGTACTTTTCCCCATTTGTCTATGATTATTTACATTGTGCAACCTAACCAATCCGCTGCCCATTAAACAAGGGGTTTCATCTACCTGGTTTTAGATTAGTTTGTGTTGGTACAAGCATTAGTGACTAAGCCCAAGTAAGTGTCACAATTCCCTTTGCAAACTAGAAATGTCTACATCTACCTTTGACACTTTGACTCCAATTTATACGACTGAAAGCTCTATTCCCCGATGCTCACGTAAGGCTTTTGAATTCTGAAATGGTCCGGAAAGGACCACTTTTACCACTTATGCCAGTATACAGAACGGGGTCTTCGGCACTCGTTTGTCCCGTAATATGTCTGGCATTACGCCATTGTGAAGCTGTTGCTCTGCAAGACGTAGTCCGAGGACCGTTTCCAGTTTGTTGTTAGACAGTTGTACGCAAAGCGACAAAATAGTGAACATGAAAGTACCGGCGCCACTTTCCTCGCCCGTCGGAATTCTGCACAGACGGACTATGGCTCCTTACAATTCTACAACATAAGAATAAGGTCCAGAAACAGGGTGAGCTTGATGACACGTAAAATATCTGTACCCTTTTGTTACCTGTACTCTCTAAACAAAGACTGCATCGAGCAATCCTATTCTTTACAACAGCGAGAAATTGTAGTCACGAATACTAGTCCCCATATGTTAAAATAGCGCGGGAAGGTCTGCCATGTTAGGTAACATTGTTAATAAGCTTAGCCTGATGGAGACTAAGATGACGTCCAACAACTGACCTCGCTATGAGGCGGAGAAGATGCACCATCCAGTCTTCTTTAGTGATCAGTGTTTGCTGCAGAACCCACAACTAGTCCTTGGTTCTTCTCTTTGACGCTTACAATTCGACGTAAAGAGCAACACATTGGGAGGTTCGGTGGTTGCTCTGCCTCCAAGGTCAGTAAGACTTTGAATAGCGGTATCCTTGGGAATAATCAAGGTTTTAATATAGGGGAAAAGATACTTAGTCTCCCTTCTCCGATCAAGAATCTGTTAGTTTATTATAGAAAGGCATTTTTAATAAGCTCTACTTCTACTAAAACAGGAAATTTCGGGTACTTTTCCAGATACTCTCCACTATTGTTTAAAACTGCACTGAAAAAGAGTAACCCCGCCACCTTTTCCCACCCTTACCGAAGCCCTAGCCCTAACCTTGTGGAAAAGGTGGTGGGGGATTCTGTCTCTGAACGAGGCGGTTGGGGTATCTGGAAAAGTGCGAATTTCATGACATGGATCACGAATTGTTTGTAATCAAAGTCTGCCGTTCTCCCGTAATACAATCAATAAACATGTGACAAAAATAATATTACCCAAAAATATTCCTTTTTGTTATATTTACAATTTATCAGAAATATATACGAGCCTACGAACAAAACTTTCGATCGGTGCGGTTGGTGATTACTAAGGCGATTGTTAAGCTCCCTGTGGATTGTAATACTTGAGATTTCTATCGATGCAATTTCGCCTTTTTTAAGCTTAGGCCACCCTCTTATAGCTTTGATTATTGTTGCCAGTTATAAACCAAAAATGTTCAATATCTGCTAGAAGCTCTCTGATTGATTTCCCTGCCTTAACCTTTGGACTTAACACTAGAAAACCCCTTATCCCATCCATATGTCTTATGCAGCTCCTATACTAATTACTTCATACACGTGTTCGAGTATTTAGGTACCGTATGTTTTTAAAGAGGCGTTGAGGAATCATGTTACAGATTGAACAGAAGGCTGGCTATATTTCCGTAATTGTATATCTGAATTGTTTTTTAGAATCATGAAAGAAGCCTGCTATCCGTGACTAGGTTCCAAATAAGAAAATTATAGCGCGACTAATGTTTGAAACCAGTGGCGGTTTTGGAGGGCGCAGGACTCTGGGCCAAAAACGTTTGCGGGGCCCTATGACGTCATGTATTGCAATAAAGTTCAGGCATAATTGTCCTGCAGAAGTTCAGGAGATACTGTATTGCCTCCAATCGATAAAGTTTCAAGTTATCACTTACTCCCACCAGAGTAATATGGGCAGTTAAACTCATACTATCTTCTCAGCATTTAAAACCGGGGCCCCTGGAGGTGCGGGGCCTCGGGCCATGGTCCTCTCGGCCTCTCTCTAAAACCACCGCTGTTTGAAACTAAACTGAACCTCTGTTATTGTAAGTAGCACTCCTTTACGACTAGTTTTGGTTCGGCACCATATACACGTGATATGCAGCCGTTGAATTCTTCATTAACATCCGTTTTATAAGATAAAGAATCCTGGGCCTTGTCAGTTCCTTCGAATTAGGTACAGCGACCGTTATGGGATGCATTTAGAATGAAGAAAAGGGCAAGTTAGTTCTGTGAAGGATGATGATGTTATTCTGCCCCCTTAAACACGATGTGTTGAATTAAATTTGCCTTGGGATAGCCTTATTGAAGTAGATACTACCCCCTGCCCCACGTTAAGAATTTCCTGGTTATCTTTCCGTAGCCAGAATACATCTTTTTATTGTCCAAAAATAGTAAAGGCTTGACCAATTGATAGACAAGGGGAAAATGTGAATATATCGACTATCACAACAATTTTATGATCCATTTCAATATCATTGTTGAGGATAAAATCAACTTGTGTTCTTAGACTGAATGAATCCACGTGTTCACTCAAGAACACTAATAGCCTGTCAACTTTTCACAATCCTGTGAATTCACTGTGCTTCTTACTTTAAAGGTAAACAATAAGGCTTACTGTTAAAATTATGCCATACTGATAGCACTTCGTTCCCTGCTAGCAAATAAATGGATTTTCAAGAATCAGCATGAAATGTCAGCTGCAACGTCTCCCATCTGCAACTAGAGTAGCTTTCAGTCTTTAACAGCTAAAGTACTGATCATTAGGCACTTGAAAACAAAATCACCGTTTTACGGAATTTTGACCTCTCTGATCTTTAGAAGAGAAAACAAAATATGCGACTTACATATTGGATATGGACTTTATTTCCACAAAACACATTTTTTGAGGAGTATGATGCCCATCAACGGACATTGACTTTCATCTCATTTAAACCAGGAAGTCAGCAGACCACAGGGTTGGTTCTGTTTGACCGCATACATTAGAGCAGACAAGTAAATCTAATAAGCCCAACTGTCTATTTTAACTTAGCGATTTCCTCCTCCAGATGGGTAGCTTATGTCACACCATGAAGTGAAGGAAGTTCTTTACTTATGACAATCAATCCGACACGTTATTTCCTAGGACTATCATGTAGAGTAATCAAGAGCTTGACACATTGGTAAAACAGAAAAAGGTCAAATACCTCCGATTGAAGATTTGATAAAAATTTACTCCCCCCTCCCTCTGATGATAAATCATCCTGTAAACTGTATATTTCTTGAACATTAAAATATGTATGAATACCATGGGAACAGATCTAATAATTGTCAGGGGAATGATTTCAATGTCATTTTGGACTGCTCCCAGGGTAAGGCAACCTTGATACGTGCCCGTTGTGAAATTTAAACACCGTTTCGATTAATTAAATGCAAAATCAAGATTTAAGGAGAGTTATCAAACCTGCTTTGTTTATTATTTTTGAAGTCTTCTTCTATATGATATTTAAACCTTGCCATATAAAGATAGCCTTAACAGCTTACCTACAATTTCTGTTAGTCTGGACTCCGGACTGGTCACGCAAAATTGTTCTTAGTAAAGGAGACAAACCGTTAGTCGAAGAAAATATCGGAAGAAAAATCATTCTTACATATTATACATCAGGCGCGGATCCAGAGGGAGGGGGCGTAGGCCATGCCCCCAAGCGTTAAAATTTCATGGATACTGATAGCCCATGCTTTTCCACACCGGGCAGTGTACCTGGAAATTAATTTTTTTTTCCAAATTGCCCCCCCCCCCCAACTCAAACGCTGGATCCGCCCCTGTTACACATTGACCAGTTTCACTTACAAACGTAAACTTATTATTCGTAAGTAGACTTGATTTACTTTGCCATCAAGAATATTCAGAGCCATCTATTCGTAGTGTCTGTTCTGCCAACCGAGCTAGGCGAACTTTGTATATAACATATTCGAGTTCACTAGTCGTCACATTAGCTCCCGATCCTCAACCGGTGTACATTGACATCAAGCTCTACGCAAGTTTGGAGCCCAGTCTTTTTAAATACCATCTATGCTTTCATATTTCCTTTTACATTTTGAGACTAGATTGAAAGCAGGTCAGTGCTGTCTGCGTTATCCTGAATACCATGCTATAGACGAACCCTTACAGCAAAAGAACAGGATTGTATTCTTAGGTCATTAAGGAAGGTGGAGAAAAGATTACCTTCGCTTACTTTGTCAATGTCGTAGGAATTATACTTTCATTTGGTCTTGATGTAAGTCCAATGTATGGAATATCAGGATCTAGTAATCGTCCTAGCGGGTGGTCTCACGCTTCTTCTTTTTCTTTCATAGGGATGAATAAACTTCTGCTCCTGATCCTCTTGGTGTCCTATGGATCATTTGCTGCAGCTCAAACAAGAATATTTACCAGACCCACAGGGAAGCAAGGTACCAATAAAGCGCACTATTACACTTTTTTTTTACACTTTTTGTCTGTTATTGATCTAGAAGATCAACAATTCTCTACTATTTATTACTGTTTTAAGCTAACAAATAAGTAACTTTGAATTTATGACACTGACTTCTTATGTTCAGTAAAGAGATGAACTACTTACGGTGACGGAATAAGAGGGGCTAAAGGGCATAACCCACCACATCCCACACTCTTTCTCTACCCTTATGATTCACAAATATCCATGGTCACAAAGAGTGAATAGAAAAGACGTTTTCTTCTTCAGGGCAACTTCTGTAGGATGGTCAAGAATCTGGAGTGGTTTAGAATTTTGCGTAGTGCAGTAGTAGAATGCCCCTGTTATGAAGATGTAATTATGCAAATTAGTCTCTATTGTTTATATCATATAAAAGCCTGGTAAAGAGAGTTATAATTGAGTATGCAGATGAACTATTCATGCAATGTCATTAGTAGAGCTTCTTATCGTTAACAAATACTTTGGAAAATGTACAACATGGTTTGGTTTTATTCAGTACTCTTAGATATCGAATCTATCGTCTTCACAACAGCCCCTTATAAGCTCAACTTTTATGTGTTGAGCGGTGTCAATACCTTATTTGCATTTATAGTACTACATATATATTAACATATTTTGTTTTAACTATTTACTTGTCTTATGTACTTTGATGTACAAAGTGCATCTCTAATGTCCAATTGGACCAGAAATAATTTGACTATTTCGTGTTTATACATATATAGCAGAGGGGAAGGTGCCACAAATCACAGAAATTAAAGCTAAGATCCTTCTGTTAAACAAATACCTGTCTATGAATACCCCCAAATTGTTACTTCCGTAGCAATGGAATTTCAACTTACTAACGATTTACATTTAATATCAGATTTTCCGAGGTCTAACTTAATTCCTAAAGAAGCCCCAGGTTTCTTTTTGTCTCAGACATGATTTGTGTTAAGTCACGCTGGCCATGGTATGTATTTTACATGATGCATATGATACATAGTTACTGCACTTACTAGTTTTTTACAATTTCGTCCAACAGAGTACTCACATACATTGTGCTCCCCGAAACCAATTTTTTCATGTCCCCTAAATAGCATTTTGAGGAAAAGATTACAGTTGCAGGTCGGCTAGTGCTGAGCTAACTTTGACTGACAGGGAATATCTGCAATAAACTACTGTGCAAGCCCTAAAGTTTCATATTTAGTGACTGGTTACAATTTTAATACTGAATTCAAAGGTGCATTTATGTGATACTGTAAACTAATAGTATAGTTTAGTTAGAGTAGAGTTAGTTAAACGTAGTTACAGTATAGTTAAATATAGTTGAAGTATACTTAAATGTAGTTAAAGTATAGTTGAATATAGTTGAAGTATACTTAAATGTAGTTAAAGTATAGTTAAATATAGTTACAGTACAGTTACAGTCGAATAAAAGTTTCACAATAAATTCAGGTAATTTATTTTCTAAAGAAGACATATAAGTCAACAGGAACGAACCAAAATTTTTTATACTGAGACTGGTGGGGCAATTGCTTTCCTTCCCCCCGCTATCTACGGCCCTAGAGAGAGCTTTGATTTTAAGTTTAATTGTAGAAAAGGTTAGGTCGAAGCATTAAATTTGGACGTTTACTTCTAGTGTATCTAGTTCCCCCCTATAGAAATACACCAGTCTCTGTTACAGGCTTGGCAATGTCCAGAGTTATAAATGCTCACGATAACCAGTCTGCAGAATTTAACAAATACTTGTCTCTCTTCGTGAATTATTTAGTTAAGTAGACCCTGAATCCATGATTATTACCTACTCTTATATATGCACTAATCAAATTCAGGCTGTATATATTGTACACCTGTTCGTTTTAGAGGTCTTTTGTATAAAGCAATAAGCAATACTAAGAACAATTAATTCGTTACAAAGACCTTCCTGCACTCAAACCCAAGTCTCATTGTTGTTAGTTGGAGAGAGCGTGTTAATATGCCTTGTCAGGGAAATTTGTTTTGCTTTTTGAAATCAAAGCTCTGGTTGATTTGATTCATTAAATTTAGATTTTCTTGATTTTATTTTTTACTTGTAATGTTACTCCAGTTTTACTGATTACATATTTAATTTAGGGCAAACCCCTTGCAGGAATA
>JAAAKL020002238.1:0-26911 GCA_010016065.2 Carybdea cf. marsupialis auct. non (Linnaeus, 1758) | reverse complement strand
CTGAATGCAACGCATGCACTGCATGCCTTAAAATGTTCAAGAGATAACCTGTCACTTTCATAGGTCCTTGCCTTTAACTTTTTCAGTTTCTTTGTAGAGCCTCGTAAATTCAGGTTTAATTAAATACTATCGTATCAACCCCGTCAAATAGCTTCTACAATCTCAACACCTTGCCGATTTTCGTGAGCGGGGTGTTACAGTTTCCCCAAAGTTCCCTAAAACTAATCAAAATAGCCCAAACCCTGTGCTTCACGACACCAACAGCTAAGTGTGTGGGAAGCTGTGCAACGAAGGCATGCAGAAAAGCTAGTTGCTTTCAGTTGTCATGGAAACAATACCTCGCTGTTCAGTGATTGGTTCGTCGAACAATACGTCTGGATAAAAGTGCCTATGTAATTCGACGTGAATGAAAGGCCAACGCATGCAACAAGATTTCTGCTTTTCCATTCTTCGGTTTCGTGGGGAAATGAACTACTGTGTACCAGAATGGTTAACTCAGCCTTTTCGTTCGCGGGATATTCAGTCAAAGTTAAAAATAATCGAGAATGGTAGACCTCTAGAGAGGTTTAAGATCAATAAACGTTGTAAACAGGCAGGCAAAGAAGTTCATTGTCATTTTAACGAATCTATTTACAAAGTGGGCATGTGGATGTCCAAGGGTGAATAAATTCTACTGTTGGCCTTGCTTGTTGTTTGCTAGGGAGGGAGGTATTTGGACTACCACCGGATATTCTGATTTAAACAATGTGAATACACGGCAAGCGAGAGGCATGAAGTAAGTCTTCAACATTTATCTGCCTCAATCGATTTACATGCATTTGGTACGGTTCGTGTGGATACACAACTGAGCGAACAGAGGGACCTTGAAATTTCGAAGCACAACAATAAAGTCCGAAAGAATAGATCCTAGAGCGTTTAATCCGTGTTGTGTGTCACAGTTAAGTCAGATAGGAAGCCATTTTCTTAAGTTTGAAGGATCTGAGAATCCAGAAGATGACGGAAATCCTTTCCAATCGAAGAGGACAAGAGTTGAATGCTCTGATATGCAAAGTGACAATGGAAGGTTGCGTTATGAGATCATGGACACCACCGTGTTCACGTTGATCTACGATTTAAAAACCTTAGTAATTTTAAGTTCACTAGTGTACTTAACCCCAAATGATCCGAATCCTTCACTGCTAGCTATCCAGATGAGTGTTTCTGGCACTTTTCCAGATACCCCCCCCCCCCGCTTCATTCATAGACAGAATCCCACCACCACCTTTTCCATAGGGTTAGGGTTACGGGCAAGGTTAGGGTGGAAAAAGGTGGTGGGGCTACTCTTTTTCAGTGAGGTTTTGAACAATAGTGGTGGGGGTATCTGGAAAAGTACCGTGTTTCCTTTCTCTCGAATCGGCGTACGACGTAGTTCGGTGGTCGCTACTATTCCTTGCTCAACCACTAGTGTCAAAAGATCGTTTTCATCCTTACCAAGAATTAAATACTTTACACGAAACAACCAAAGCGACAATCGTCTGGCAAGATTAGCGATGATTGCGATAGAGAAGGAACTGCTTCGCAAATTAAGAAGTAAATCGAACTTCTACACTTTAGTTACAGAGGACTTTATACAAAAAGATAGAAGACTCGATTTTTGATACAAGTAAATTAGTTTCAGAACGAGTCCTCATATGGGCTTTGTTACCTTATTCTGTTGATTGATAATATTTCATATGGTTGTGACCACCCCCTTTTTGTCTGCTGCATGCGTATTAAATTCAGTGACGGCACGTCTCTGTAAAATGAGAAGGTAAAACATTAAATATGGAATAATAAAATATCTTATAAAACTCAGCTGTCACCCTAACAATCTATTGTTTATATTTGGGGAGCTGTGAATATATCCTTACTTGATGTTTTCAAAAGCGTTGGCTGGAAGAAGAAGGTTAGAAATTGGACATCACCGCTACAGTTTATATCCGCATTATTAATTTCGCAAAAAGGGGAGGTCATACTTAGATTTTATTGTTAAAATAGTAAAATAAGCGATATACTGCCCCTCTATCTCACAATTTCTCCAAGAAGACTACCAGAAAACAGTGAAATGATCATGATCCGTATTATGAGTCTGAGGGATATTTCAATCAGGTTCTGTTAAAGGTAAGTCCTTTCGCTAAGGACAAAGTTAAGCTATATCACTGGCGGCGAGTTGAGTATGAATGGATAACACTCAGTTTTGACAAAATGGAATCTGCAAACAAAAGCATGAGCAGACTCAATTCTTTTCCAGTTAAACGAGAGATTCTCGATTCAAAATACAAATACATCCAAAATCACGAGGCAAGTTATCACTCAAAATCTTAGCAATCCGAAAGCAACCTTTGTTTTTGCTGGTATTGTAACGTTTAGAACAATCAAATTCGCTGGAAGTATCGCACACTTCGCTTTTGGCCTTACATTGGCAACAACTGCGCTCGACTGTTTGCCCGTCATCTGTTTTTCAAATTTGGCGGGAAAGCGGATGTGACGTGTAGTGAAAACGACCTATAGTTTTTGCCCTAAAGCTCAATGTTGACCCGCAAACACTTCCCACATCTTTCGTGTAGCAATGTGCTTAATACATAAAGTTGCTTTCCGCTCTTGACTGTCTCTTAAATACATCCGGTTTCAGCACCTCTCTTTCATCGACTGAGGGAAATACGTAATCGGCCTTGCTGATATCGATGTTTTGCAATTTATCGGATTTTGCAATGATTGTTTCTGATTTAAAAGCAGCATCAAAATTAAATGAGCCTTATCTCTCTAATGAGCAGAAACACGGAAGTAAAACTATGGCTAACTGTGGAAGCATTCTTTTTCATTATGCGATGATCATGGAGGATCTCTACATTTCGTCCTTAACAACAAATATATGTCAATCCGACCGCCACAACTTCATTTTGAAATGTTTTCCTGTAGTCAACATCCGTTGATAAAGCTACAACCGTACACAGCACTCCCCTTGTAGCCATGCAGTGTGATAATTCATAGTTGACCGCCATTATGCCGTCGGTAGTAAGACTGAATTTGTTTGGAGGATACTCTCAAAAAGGAAGAAGTCTTGCAATCTAGTTAATGGACAGATCTCTCCTATGCACTATCTCAGTTTGAATCCGTTGATGTGATACGTAGCCTACCGAGTCCCTACCAGAGATGCATTATCATTTTATTGTCGCTTTTAGTGCCTGTAAACGATGATTCCATGGTTTATGACTTATCCCAACGTCTAAATGAAATAAGGCCTGATTCTTTCGCTACGGTTGGCAAACCTGCTACAAACAGCGAGGTTTCCTTGAAGCTACAGTCGTAATGTAGTTCACTTCCTTGCTGCATTTTTATTATTTCCCCAGCATTTCGAGACCGACGATAAGGAACTTTATGTTGGTAAAATCAAGTACATTCTAGAGCACGACCCGGAAGACCTTAACCTTACCTTTACAGATGAAGTATTTGATGGAAACGATCGCCTCATCAAGGTAAGTTGTCTTAAGTGGGACGGAAACAGGAGCTTAGTTAGCAATGACGTAATGAATTCGCTAGCCATGTATATGGGAACTGTTTAATGTAACAGAAGGACTTTGTAGTGAAGACACATAGAATAAATTGGTGTAATTATGACGTAAAGCTATTGCAGAGAATGTGCTACAAAAGCACTTTAATCTAACTCTTCCTAACAATGATGTGACTGTGATGACGTCACAAATCAAAAATTTTGGAAATAGTGCGATATGACTCCAGATATGGAAAGGCAACCTTGGAGTAGGCTGTTTCCCAAAATACGATAACTGTAGTGGATATAGTGTTTAAAGTAGAGGTGTGTCAATCTCAATAATCTCCGCTCAAACTCAGTTTATACTCCTTGGTTCCTTAGGAACCAGTGTTGGATAATAAGGTTTTGTTAGAGAGATTTAAAATTTTGAAACCTGATATCTCCGTGTTGGGAAAGGGCTCTTAATTATGGCCATCGACGTTCTTACTATTTGGGCAACATGAAGATTTTGTTCATGACATGACATCATCCCTTTTCATATTCTTTCGGTATAATTGGTTTTTTAAATATATGCAGCTTACATTTCTCATGTACATGTGCACCGCCTTACCCCCTGCAAAGGGGGTGCAAGGTGTTAAAACTGCATCATCATTTATTACTTACATAACATTGCTTTTTCCATGGCCTTTAGCTTCTACTCTTTAACCCTATGCAAGACAGATAGACTTTATGTTAGCTTCGTATGCAAAAGTTTAATATGACTTTGTATCTGACCCAAACATGGGCTGTGGTGAAGCTTTCCCTCGTAAGTTTTGCTTTAAGCCGCCAGCAATAGTAATCTCGTTAAGAATTATTATCAAATGCCTTATAACCAAACAAAACACCTGATTTTGACATGTTTAGGAATGGTTTCTCTCTGTATAATGTACTTTATGCTACTTCATGTATTGATATGCCCATCTCCCATATTGATGGTTGGATACAGACCTACAGTCAGAGGGTGGCCTCCCTTACATACGGGCATGATTTTGGTTTGAATTTTGTCTTATATATCAATGTTGATTGCCTTCTAAAAATGAATTTGTGTTGCGTATTAAAGTTCCACATCAAGGATTTACATCCGTGTCTTGCAACATTATTTGTATGAGAGTATCACACTCTAATTTGGGATAAAGTAGTCATTATTGAACGCCACCCCGCCCTCCTGACACTTTTGTCACCTCCACACTTACTATGTTTTTGCCCTGCTGAGTATCAATTGTGATATGCATGCTTTACATCTGTTTTTGTCTCTTAGGTAGTCGACTTAAAGCCCCTGGGATCTACAATTGCGGTAACCGAGGACAACAAAATGGAATACCTTCAGCTACTGGCTGAATACCGATTAAGTTCGTCTGTTAAAGATGAAATCTCAGCATTTATAAAAGGTAAGTGAGTTGATGTTTATTGTTCATGAGCGCCTCATCTAGAGACCACACGTAAATGCTTGACGAACAAAATGGCTTTCCAACGTGATAGTATTACGAATAAGTTTATTTGAATTAGCCTCGATTTCGGATTTAGCTCTCCCAATACCCTCTCCACCCCCTAGTAAACCTGACTGTCAAAGTTTCTAATTGAAGATAAGCTTGCAGTGAGTATATCAATCTTTTGGATTGTAAGCAATGGGAAAATTGTCCGAGGTAACTGTTTCCATGAGAGGTTACACTTTTTAGTCTTCTATTTCAACACGTTTAGATAATTCTATTTCGTTTGTTGTTTTTTATTAATGATAATTATGTCTAAGATATATGAAATCTCGACTCCTATATAAAGTAATAATAAGCAAAAGAACGTTTTACCAAATCAGTTTGTACCTGGTGTTTATATTTAAAGGAGGTATAATACTAAGCAGTGTTAAAAAAGGAAAAGTGAAATACCACAGTTATCTGATGTTTCACGTCCTATCTGCTGACGTTCTTCAGAGTCAGAAAGGAAATTCTTCAGTTACACCTCTATTTATAATCTGCCTTACCATATCAGTACGTGGTCGTGCTATTTGCCATTGTACTTATTGGCAACAAAATGCCCCTGTGCCGGCACTTCGAGACTAAGTCTGATCGCTTGTTCAGTAAGTTACATTAATCAGTGCTTATATTTGCATCCTTTTCGGTGATGCATACGTCACATTTACACCTTCCTCCATTGTACAGTTTATTCATACTAGGCTCTAAATATAAACGGTATCAATACTTGTTGTTATATAAATATATATCTATATATGTATATAGATAGATAAATGTTTAAATATACTAAGGAGACCAATCATACATAAGTACCTTCATCTTGAGATTATGTACTCTATATGCGTTTTATTGCAGCTAGCCGAAAAACTGTTATGCACGCGTCGGTGTAGTCAGCAACATAATAAAAACCTCACTAATCTTTTACGTAATTGATTCATTTATCTCGATTTAGTTTTAAAATTTTGAATTTGTAAAATAAGTTAGTTCCAGTAGTTGGAAAATCTTGGAAGGTCGATCCGTAATGTCTTGGAAAGTTGGTTTGTCTACGCTGTGTAGTGAAAGGTCTTGCGATCTAGCTTTCTGTTTTCTTTCGGAGATATGTTGATCATTTAAACTACTTTTGAATTTTTGCCTTTGTAGGCCTCGACGACGTTATACCAGAAAACCTTCTTTCGATATTTGACGAAAATGAACTTGAAGTAAGGTTATGGATTGATATTGTGTTTCAGATTGTCCTGGAATTGTTTCATATACAGTTTATATTCAGTAACAGTTATGTTCATGCGGAGGGACATGGTGACGTTACGATTTTGAAAATGTTTGAATTTTAGAAAAAATACTCCATTTTCATGTTGCTCTATTAGGAAAAACTTTATTGGCTACAATTGAGAGTGATGCTCTTTCCTATCACAGAGGTACCAGCTTTCACAGTTTTAAATCTCTCTAACAAAACCTTATCATTTGATGCTGGTTCCTGGCGTAAAGAACCAAGGGATATCAACAGAGTTTTGACCAGAGACTTCTGAAAATCAAACGCCTCTAGTTTAAACACTATATTCCCTCTGGTCCGGTATTTTGGGAAACAATTTGTTCCAGGGTTGCCGTAAGATATTTGGAGTCAAATTACCCAAACTTTTGATTTGTGACGTCATCACTTTCCCTCCTATTTGGGTGCCATGGCTATGTTTTTGCCTGGTTTACATCAAAATGTTTTTTGTCGATTAGTTGTATTAGAATGCTGAAATAGATCCTTCTCCACTTAAAAATGTAAATACGCTACCACACTTTTGTATTTTTTTTTTATTGAGAAATAGTTTGAACATTGTCCCTATTACTGTTCCTAAATGTGTTGTATACATGTCTATGCCGTTCACAGGTAACCAATCGTTACAAGTACGTCAACAATTACGTAAATTGTTGTGTGCGTAAAAGTTGATGTGCGTGATGTATGATGTCCTGTTTTTCGACTGAGGAATAGTTCCCCATTTTAAGATCAAATTCCTAAGGTTCTCAGATCGAGTATTGTTTATAAATCTAAATGTAAAAGCTGTGATGCTTTTTACCTGGGTCGAACTAGGCGCCAGTTTTGTACTTGAATCTGTGATCCATCTTCGTCCATTTGCATATGACTACACAATGGACAATTTTTGGAGAGGACGTAGCTACCTTATTTGCATCTTTGTTTTAAATGGGTTAAAACTACAGAGATCACGCACTCTTGCTCGGTAACGTTTAGCTGAATCTTTTTATCACGGTAAAGTGTTCCTTTTTGTGTCGTGTCGCCATTTCTCAATGTTTTCAAGCCCCGCAAAACGTGGACTGAAAGGTTGATTGGTTGCGTTTTAAGAAAGTGACTAGTGTGTTTTCGCCGGCCTCTGATCATATCCTCTTGCTTAGAACCTTTGAAGAGAGATCCACATGTATGAAGGAATTACAAAGAAAT
This sequence comes from Carybdea cf. marsupialis auct. non (Linnaeus, 1758), assembly GCA_010016065.2. Classification (NCBI taxonomy): domain Eukaryota; kingdom Metazoa; phylum Cnidaria; class Cubozoa; order Carybdeida; family Carybdeidae; genus Carybdea; species Carybdea cf. marsupialis auct. non (Linnaeus, 1758). The sequence goes on along the minus strand of JAAAKL020002238.1, from coordinate 19,455 downwards.
CGACCATCGCTTGCTCGACCATCGCTTGCAGTCGACCATCGCTTGAAATCGAACATCGCTTGAAATCGAACATCGCTTGAAATCGAACATCACTTGAAATCGAACATCGCTTGAAATCGAACATCGCTTGAAACCGAACGTAGATTCTTTAATCTATATACGATCACCGGCTCAATAGCGACTCAAACGTTAATTGTTGTTTTATGTTTTGATGGCTGCAAGTTTAAGAGTAGATACCATGAGCTTCAAGAGATACTATAATATTTTATTTTAGTTAATTATTTGGTTTTACTTGCGGATGAATTTTTCTGCCGTTTTAAGTAGGGGACGTATGCTGTATTTTTAGGCATATTCATGTCACCTGTCTATGAAGTGCAAGTGTCATCAATATCGTTGTTATGTGATGAAAGTTGAAAACTGTCACAACGTCTCTTTCATCTCAGTTTTTTGCGGATATTACACAAGAATTTCAAAAACGTTCATTTCTTGCTCAGGTGTACTTATTTGAAACCCCACTTATGTTTTGAAAACGTTTTAAAGCTGTATGGAAACAAGATATCTTGTGCATACATAGCAAACATGGAGAAAATTCACTCACAAAATGCACACCGCAGCGAACCATGCCTAAAACCAAGACGTGAGCTTACACCTAGTTCCATTGGAATGCCCGTTTTCAGTTTGAGCCTGCTATCGTCTTGTACCCAATCTCCATCCCAATCTTTTCGTTCAAGAAACAGTGGTTTGCTAAGTTTTTCTTGATAACAATTTCTAGATCGGAAATGTTATTCAGCTTTCCCGACAAACAAGATAACGCAGACACTTGAAATAGGAAAATAAACTAAGTGAACGAACGTTTGATACACTTTGAGAAGCGCTCAAAACTCCGATGGTCTATGTGCTTCATTTGTAATCCCTAAACATTGTCTAGATCAGTGAAGATGTTAATTGGTTTCCACTACACAAGTTGCGTTGTTTTAATAGCGTTTTTTTTATGGCATGACGAGATTGTTTAATTCTATCTGTTGCTCGGTTTAGTCGAATTTTGTGGCCGTTGAAAAGGAGAACAGGTGTCTTGTCTTCACTTCTCAAAACATGTCGTTTAGACACAGATGAATTAGAGATTAGCTAGAACTGTCAGTAACTTTATACCCATCAGTAGCTTTTAATCAGTACTTGTGGATACTGTTTTCATCGGACGAACATTACTATATCTTTAATTTTTGCCCGCAGCTTCTTATGTGTGGTTTGGTACAAATTAGCGTGGCTGACCTAAAAGCTCATCACGCAGTCAACGGTTTATCAATGCCTTTTCAGAAGGTAAGGCTATTTGGTATTAAGCACTGTTTAGCAAAAAGATGTTTTATGTAGCTTGGCTATTATCCACGAGACATCGATGCAGGATTTCTAATGGGATAGCGCACCGACTGTAATAATTGTTTAAAGTTGTTTTTTCCGAGCCGAAGTAGTATTATTTTGAGGGAAGATCCTTACTTCGTGTTGATTTCGCTTGAGTATTAGCTTTCTTTGAAAACCCTATCAAGGATAAATTGATAGATGATTAAAACAAATGAGGTGACAAGGCCTTGAAATATTTTTCACGTCGTGGAATAGCTTCCACCCGAGCTGCAGTACATTTTCGGTACGGAGTCGATCTTATTGCTTGTTCGCTCAAATGGAATGTCCGTATTTCTTACGAAGTTAACAAAGGAACGTTAGTGTCCATAGAATCAAGAAGAACACGTATCCATTATGCTAAAGTGGTTAGTGCGTTGTATTCATTACCCAACGGCCGTGAATTTGAAATTTTGAATCTCTATCTGGTCATTGACTCATGATCTTTCAAAGACTTTGATATCTGTTGCTCTTCACAAGTCCCATCTTACTGTGCCCTTTTAAAGACACTTTACTTCTTGCTGTTGTGTTTTTGACACTTTACTTCTTGTCCCGTTGGTGACATACTTTTCTATTTCTCTAGTATCTATTTAGACTTCGTGCACCCGCTGGACTTTTGATACCTTTTTGGTTGAGCCATGAGTTAGTATACAAGGAAACAGTTATCAGTTGAGGGGATCATAACTTCATAGTTGCGTTTACAAATGAGTTACATGACGTAATGTTTTACACGGTTGAGTCCGCTGCCCTTATTGAACGTAACTGAGTTCATTCTATTTGCTGTGGTACGTAGGGATAGGTTGTCACCAGAGCAACTACAAAGAGTTATCAACTGTGGCAACGTGAGAAGTACTAGTAAAATGTTGTAGTTTAGACCGTGACATCATACGTCACTGCTAGTAATGGATCTCCACGTGCTCAGGTTCAGTTACAAGGTGAAGTACCTGAAGGAGAATTTTTGAAAGGAATCTATAAGGTGGGACAGATAATTCTTAAAAGTTAGCTGAGAGGGTTTATGCCCTACAATAGATAGGTGTATTTGACTTTGTAAACCGTAGCTAAGAAAGCATTGGCACAGGCATAGAGATAGGCACCCCCAATTAACGATCTGCATAGAGTGAGGTAGAGTGCATTTCCCTTGCGCCACGGATGTAACACAAAATATCAAAGAGCTTCTACTCTATTTCTGCCATGACTTTCGGAGAATTGTTTACGTTTCCGCAAGCATTATTTTGCGTTTATGGACAACCTGTTATATGTGAAAATATTCTAATGCAAGGCCTTTGTTGACTCATTGTATTTCCACTACAATTCATCTCGTAGGTTTTAAATTGGTTCTGGACTATTTTATCTGGATTTAGTCAGGAAGAGTTAACTCGTCTGCTACAGTTTACTACGGGATGTGGTCAGCTCCCCCCAGGTGGCTTTGCAGATCTCAGCCCTACATTCCAAATCACCGAGTCACAGGGATTCAATACGCTTCCAACAGCTCATACTTGGTAATATTTTACTATTAAATTTCATAATATGTTTCACATGACTGACACGTAGCCTAGTCCTACGCAGCAATGTGTAATAGTTACTATTAGAGGACTTGGCTACAAAGCCTAATCTCCACAGGGAGTAATTTGATGAAGTGCCGGTTCGGGAAGGATTCAGTCAGAATTTGCAAAACGGCCGCGGTCAGGTTACCGCCATTTTAAACTTCATTTTATTTTTTAGTGATTTTTCTCGCTGCCTGATATCGTAACATGATCAAGAGGAACTTCCCTGATAGCAGTTTCTTGTAAACTAATGAAGCAATCCTTTTGAAATTTTTAATTAATAGCTAAACAAATAAATATATATATATATATATATATATATATATACACGTAAAAATGTAGATAAACAAATCGTCCTTTAAAAAAAATTCTGACATTTGCAGATCAGATCCAGGGCCTTGACTCTTGCATTATTTATGTTTGTCGAAACGTTGAAGACTTTTGTACCCATTCAAATATTGCAAGTGCAATGCTCTATGAATATGACCTATTGCAGCTTTGCGTGTCAGTTACACTAAGAGAACTACTGTAATGTCTACAAGAAATAAACTTGAAATACTCGTCTCTGCGCCTGAATGCAAAAACATCAAAAGCTGGCAACCGTTAAATTCACTTCCCGACGTTGCGGATTTTGTATTTCATTGCATGTGTATTTTGTAGTGAAAGGATTACATGTACAGAGAGGGAAGTAAAGATGCAACATATTAGTTAGGAAATTCGATTCAGAACAGTATTTTTACTATACTTTTTAGTGCTGTTTTAGTGTGCAGCAAGCAAATGCTAGAGACTGTCTAGTTTGTAAAATGTTGACTTATGATCTTTGCATGTAACCTTTAACTCTTACACTTAAGCACAGTAAAAGGGCTTTGTATACTTGGGCTTCGTGTGCTTAGCTCCCGGAACTCAAATTCGCCGTTTCAGGTATGGGTCATTATGCTATTGGAAAAACAAATTCGGCCAGCCTGGAACATGGCCAGAGAAATGAAGTTTTATGTTCAAAGGGAGAACTATAGGCAGCGTTTAGTTTTGATATTTACGTTGGGATCTTGTTTTCTTGTTTCCTTGTCTTCTTAGGGTCTGGCAAGTCGTACTTTTGTACTTCGCTTTTCCTGGTCCTATTTCTCAAACATTTGCTACTCATTTGTCGTATTCTTTCCTCTTCTGCTCTTTTTGTCATTTTCTACTCCTATGTAAATGTTAATCAATTAACATCGATGTTTATTCTTTTACATTATCGTTTCATTTTCTATGTTATATAAGCTTCGTGTTCTGAGTATGTTATTGATTGTGATTAAATCAAAGCTGAAGGTAATTAAATGAAAAATATAACACATGTGCATTCATCTTCTGGACTTGATTAGAACGCTCAATATTGCATCTTACATTTGTCCTTCATCAGTTTGTCTTGTTGTATGACAATAAACGAACGATTAATGCCTGAAAATACTACCTCAAAGAGACTTTACGTAACGAAGGATGGATTTCCATTAACGTATCACGATAGCCAGCGCTTTCATAAAGGAAGATTAATTGCACAACCCACTTCTTGTACGTTAAGCTCCATACTATATTCATCGTTAACCACAGGTTGCAGTCGTGAAATCGAATGCGGTCATTGGAGAATGATGCACATCTAGCTGAAAGGTCTCTAAAGCTGTCTCTGAAAGCGTATTTCCCATGTTTTCTTCTTTTTAGCTTTAATTGTATTTACTTGCCCAATTACCCATCACTGGCCGAGTTCCGAAGGAAACTCCTTATTGCCATCAACGAAGGATCAGAAGGGTTCGGACTGCTATAGGGGCCCAATATCAGATAAAGCAAGTAGGTTGATTAGTTATTTTTCTTATAGCGAATGATGCTTTTGTATCTTTGAAAGTTGTACAAACCTCCTTTTACAAACTGCGTCTCCTTCAGCTAGGGCGGGGCCGTTATTCAGAATTTCCAGTACAAGGAGGTCATAGTCTTTGAATACTAATTTTTCCGTTGAAGCCACATGCTGCTTTTTTACGGGGTTTTCGTAACTTATACCGAATATAGTGCTCGAGGATTTATTGTGGCCTCCACTTGGGCTGGTCTCGATTAAATGTAAAGATTTGTGTGAGAGTTATCCTAATCACAACGCTATGCGACATGTTGCCATATTCAACGTGTGATAGGAAATACCAGCATATCATGTTGTTGGCATTGAAGATGAGTGAATATCGGAATAAAGTGATGTAATGATAATAATGATGGTGATAATAACAATAATGGTGTATGATTATATTGGTGCTGTTGGTAGTTGCTGTTGGTAGTGTTTCCGTTTATACACAGCAAGTCAATTGAATCGAGATGCAATCGTTACTTTACTTGATAATGAATGTAGATTGTGCTGGACATTGTGGTATGCGGAGGGAAAGTGATCACGTCACAAATCAAAAGTTTTAGAAATAGTGCAATCCGACTGCAGATATCAAAGGCAAGCTTGGAATAGGCTGTTTCCCAAAGTTTCAGACCTATAGTGTATATAGTATTTTAACTAGAGGCGTTTGAATCTCAAATATCTGTGGTTAAAATTCTGTTGATATTCCATGGTTCCTTAAGTTAGGAACCAGCATTAAACAATAGGGTTTTGTTAGAGAGATTCAAAACTTTGAAACCTGATACCTCCGTGATGGGAAAAGACATCACTGTCAATTTTGGCCATTGGCGTTCTAACTAATAGGGTAACATGAAAATTGAGGTTTTTTCCCCTTTATTCAAAAATGTTCAAAATCGTGACGTCACACTTTCCAACCGCATTGGTTCGAGTCGTTATTGTTTAAGTTATCCAGTATGACTTATGCCAATTACTCGTTCTTTTTGTTTGGTCATTGTATGCGTCGCAATTTAAATAAAAGTAAGTGTATGTATTTTGCTTTGCCTGATTAGGGCCTTTTCATTATAGATGTTAGAATAATGACAATATACAGTACCCTGCGTCGTGTAATGAGCGCCTCTGTCTAGTCTACTTGTGGCAGCACTCGGAGAACTCGCTGGCAGCGCTTGCAGATTATTCACAAGAATAAATAGTATGTTCAGTTTTTCCATGACATATTTATCTGAGATCTATGACAGCCCTCATAGATCTCAGAGGTCTGTCACACACACATACAGATTACATTACACTGAACATTTATACTGCACTGTTACCGTCAATCAAATCACGGATAAGACAGGAGGTAGAGGGCGATTGGTTAGTAAAGAATCCGGGTTTTGTTAGTAGATTCGTGATAGTTTACGATTTTTTACTTTTTAATTTACATGTATGTGTTATTTCCATTACAGAAGTGCAGGTACGAGGACAGTTCTGTTCGTGAAGATTATCCATAAAGATCGTGCAAGTTAGAAAATACATAGATATAAAGATACAAGAGGCTTGCGGATGAAAAGGGTGCAATGAGATCAAAGAAGAAGATGAACTTCCTGTTATTGCATTTTCCGTGTTACTCTATTGTGTATCATGGCTATAAATGTTTGCGTAATACAAAAATAGGGTTCTGTAAGTAAATAATCGTTGAATATACTATGACGCTGCTTGCCAGTTTCTGAAAATAGCCACATTTGTGTACCACGAACACGTAAGTAAATATTGCTAGTTGGTTGTTTTACTGCATGGGAGCTTGTGCGGATAATGAACAGTCACTGGTCACAAGCGTCTCCTCGCGGTACATTGTCGTTTAGGTAAAGCAGCTTTCGTGGAGATGTGGACTGTTGTTAGGGACGGTTTTATGTAAGTGGCTGTAATCGTATACTGATTGATGGCCTGGGTCGCTTAGAGGATTATATGTTGTCCATTTTTTAATTTCAGTCTTGAACATTTCCAGCGTTTGATTTCAGTACATCGTCGCCACATGTCATTTAATGCGCTCCTCACGTTCATGTTTTTGCTGATATTTTGATTTCAATGTGAAAACCACATTTTAGTATCCATAAAAACGTTTGTCTTGGGAAGGGAACATTCTCGTAGGCGAACAATATTTCTACATATGCAACCACTGAAGTTATGTAAGGGAAGATGCTCAGATAAGAAAGTCAAGATAGCACTTATTTTCTTCCATATCAGTAGGATCTGGAGCATACTTGAAGCCGTTTACTTTGATGTTGATATATGTATCGTTATGTTTCTGGGAAATATGGTTTATTTTGATTGAAAGTGAAGCAACTTCGTTTATAGTTTTAGAAGATATCGTTTATTTTTGTATTTCTGTTATCTCATCTCATCGTATCGAATTCCTCGCGTCACCATGCGGAAAGGCAAATTTTAATTGACTGTAAAATATATCATCAGCCGTCTGCCACCCTTATCCATCACGTTTTCTATGCCGTTTCATGTTTAAGCCGTCGCATGGTTTTAACTGTCGTTTATGATAAAATCATAGCTTTTCTTCCATATTTGCCGCCTGTTGCTAGTTGCCGCAGTGTGTGTAATTTCACTTTTCGCTTGCTTGTCTTCATCTTCGTCTTTTGCTAATTGTTATTGATTGCTACAAGTTGCTGCTGAGTGGTTGCTGGAAGTTGGTTTAAACTGGTGAATATTGCTGACTGTCCCAATACGCTAGTTGTAACAGTTTTTAAAGGGTTATCTTTCTATGAAATGCCGTCGTTTAGACGTTGGTTGCTGTTGCTGGCTGTAAGCTGAGGGCGGTAGTAGACTGTAGTAACAATGGCAAATTCTCACTGGAAGTTTGCAGTGTTAGAGTATTTAGGGCATTGTACTAGTATATGAATGATGTAACATAAAAGTGAGTGAATATGGTGAAGCAAATAGGAGTTATTCAACTCGCCTATATAATGTGAAATTCAAAGAAGGCAAGGAATCGTTATAATTGGAAGTATATTTATGTGTCTTCAACTGTGTAGACTATTCTGGCAAGTATGACTTGTTCCTGTAATTACTATTGTATTCCCAGGTACGTGATAGTGTAAGTAGAGTAAAGACGGATTTAATTGATTTAGCTGTAGTCATGTATGAATAGTGAATCATTTGTCATATAATAATTGTTGATGCCCTCTTTCGAGGCATGAGTACTTTTGTAATTTCGTAAAATCCATGACCCTAACCCCCCTGATGTAGAAGATGAGTAGAAAGACGCATTTTAATCTAATGTATATGCTTCGTGTTTTCGATTTCTCTAGTATCTATTCCAACGTATATGCTTCATTTCATTGAAAACTGATTACTTGCTATAGTGAGGAATATATAAAAGTAGGAACGAGAAAAGCTATCTGAAAAAGGAGTTACATATTTGATCTTTGCAAGACAACACTTGATGGATATACAAGTATCGAATATCGCAATTTTGTACAAATCGGTTATACGTTGTGAATAGATACTAGAGAAATAGAAAAGTATGTCACTAATGGGACTCGAACCCGTGACCCACGCATTTGCGTCATGCGCTCTACCAACTGAGCTAGGCTACGTAGAGCTGGATGTCGATGTCCTTCGGTTTAGTTTTTGGAGCTAATGTGACGACTAGAGAAGTAGAAATAGATCATGTTATCAACGGGAGTCACCTAGCTCAGTTGGTAGAGCGCACGCCGGGAAAGCGTGGGTCAGGGGTTCGAGTCCCGTTGGTGATATACTTTTCTACTTTTCAAGTATCTATTCACAACTTATAATTTCAAATCCGCTCGTCTTAAAAATTTGTCATCATGGAGTTTATTTCTGCGCAAAACGTTTACTTCAGTCGAAGGATTCTTGACATTTGTTTGGTTTGTTATGTTATATTTGACTCGTATCAGGTCATGTATTCCAGAGACGTAGGTTACTTCTTTTGTAACTGCAATATTGTTTTGTTGTCCTTCCAAACAATAGCGTAAACATTGGATATTTGACTTTAGTTTCTTACTTTGATAAAAAAAGTCTTAAATGACCCTTTATATGAAGAGAGGGTTCTTTATAAAATTCCTATACAAATGGTGCACCGGCCATAAAATCACCACAGTTGCATTGCAGCAGAATGTTGATGTTGCGTGCTTTGTTGATAGGAGTAACCACTTTATTACGAAGCTTTATACAACCCAAATAGAATCAAACTCATCCGTAGTAGACACATGGCACCTTTTCTTTGTTCCATAATCGAACAACTCCTTTGGTAACCAATGTATTTTAACATGAAAAGAACATCCGTTAACTATAAAGAAACATTACCAAGTTACGTGTCGCAATGTTCAAATTTTCTTGCGTCACAATTTACAAATTTTGTGTCACAGTTTACAAATTTTGTGTCATAAAACAAAAGAAAATATATTCCACTTTTTAGCCCTTAAGGATACCTGCAACTTCAGTCTACTTTAATTGAAGAGAAAAAAGCTGGCTGCTACAAGGATGTGATGGGATTGTATTACAGAATAAAATATTAAAAAGGTTAAAGTAATCCGAAATTGGTATGGAAAGAAAGACGTTTAGGCAACCATACGGTTATCTTGAATATTAATGGTATATTTTGTTTTGGAATGAAGGGGGCCATGTAGTGCTGAAGTTGTGGCTTGAAAATATATTTGAAAAGGTCGAAAATTGTACGCTTAATGAGGCCTTGTCGATAGTAGGGAGTTATCATAGAATTTTCAAAAATATACTGCAAATGTAGCTAGGTATTTCGCTATCATGCCACGTGGGAATGTTTTCAGCTCAAAGAAGATAGAATAGATAGAATTTAGAGAAGATAGAATTTGCTCCGAATCTTATCATACCTTTGAAGGAGCCGAAGAAAACGTTTTCCGAATACATTCAAGTTAACCTGAGAAGCTGTTAAGGAATTTGTTAAACATGTCACCATATTCAAGTTTTGGGACTGAGCCAGTGAGTTGCTTACGGGAATACTTGTATGTCATTTGCACTCTCTTTGGTCCTTTCACTTTTTGAGGGGTCTTGTAATCATAAAGGAATTTATGACTTGAATAAAGAAAATTTTGATGAGCATGTTCCATTTGTATTTTATGATGGTTTATATTACGCAACTGACCACGGTGACAAAGAAACATATTGTGTTCGTCCATAAACTCGTATAGTGTTTTTTATTGTCTCCATTTTCTTGTTATTGCCACTTACACTTCTGATGCTTTTGGTACGCAGCCGTGCATGATCATGCCCTTAACCCTCCTTGTGCCCTGAACTACTTGAGGCCAAAGCTGACTAATGTTAGGTGCGTCAATGTTCAAGTCCTGTATTTACGCACCTTTATTCGATAGAATAGACGTTCTGGAATTCGTAGGGGAACAAATCGCCGTCGTTGTGGGGGGGAGGGGGGCTCAAGCCCCCTCAATATTTCTGTCACAATTACGGCTCTGGAACATGAGTGATCCTGTAGTTATTTGTTGGGGTTTTTATGGAGGGACAGGCGGCCTCTTTAGGAATACAATACTGAGTGAAATTAGGAATTAGGGTCGCTGAAATTGGCAGACAAATGCCTTTGCACATTTCTACTATAGGGAGTAGATGATACTTATGTGCCTCTCATACTGCCGCAACATCAAGTAACGATCTTAAATTCGAGAAGTGAAAGAGGTACCTGTCGTCTATAGAAGATATCATGCTGTCTGGACCAAAATGATTTCTTTCGCTGAACGCAGCAGCGGTGATATTAGTTGTAGGCCCTGGTGTGGAGAGGCTGCGGCATCAGATAAACTGATCAACTCCTTAGTGATGAACTAGATCAAGATAATGAAACAAATTCTATGTGAGAAGGAGAATTTTCTATGTTTCCACAGTTGTAGTGTTCAGACTATGAATCTCCCTTAAGTGTCGGGTTTAAATTGCCACGTGAACGGGCTCCATTAAGGGACGATCCTTAAAAGCGAGTAGCTGAAAATCTCTTAATGCTCGCTATAATGGTTACTTAAAAGGACATTTCGCTTAACGTTTGAGGCAAGCAATTTGATCCTAGTCCATTCTGCTTTGTAGTGGAATCTTAACGTGATGTCTAAAACTTCACAGATCTGGAAATCTCCTTGAATCTCACGAATAAGTCGTTTCAGATTGGAAATCATATTTACAGACCCGATCTCCCCAAGAGGCCATAGCAGTTTTTAAAAAGTCGGTTGCATATTGCTCATTGGGCCATTTTGCAGTTGTAGTAACAACCAAGATTTCACTGGCTGCTAATATTTATTCGATATTTGGTCGGCAAAGAGGAAACTTCTAGTCTTGAATTAGACTCTCAAAGTGCAACTATTGGCGACAAGGGGACGCATGGGCAATCTAGCAGCACTAGGTTGCAAAACCTATCCATGTTAAGACTTGACCTTCGATTTTGTTAGCATGAGTAGAGAAATATTGTGGATTAACTTGTGGAACAGTCAAGTGTTCTGTTTGTAGATTTTGAACCAAACGTTGACGTTAAGGGGGAAATTTTAATGTGTGTATCATAATTCCATATGAAAATATAGCACTACATCAATGGGTTAGTATGTTTATGATAGCGAAAAGGTGATAGCAGTCAGTTACTTCGTTTTGTTAATATTTTAAAGTTAAATGCACACGCAAATCGACTCCATCAATCAAAATGGTGACGTTGATGCCGAAGGTTAGGTGCCAGATCATTTTATTAAAAAGTTCTTAATGTCATCGAATTTGACCTCTGTAGTTTTACTATGATCAGATAACTCCGGCAAGCACTTAGTACGGCGACAACGACGTCCCCCAACCCAAACCAGATAAAGAGGAAAATCACTCAAACAGATTAAATAATAACAGAAAAATACTCTGGGTACCGGCATAGATGACCCCTTAATTCGAACTGCTCTAAGCAAGCCACGGGATATGCGTAACTGCGATGAGTATTGAGTTTAAAACCATGGGTTGTAAAATGAAGGAGACAATTTCAGCACCTTACTATTGCAAACAGAACAAAAGGCTAAATTTGAATAGACTTAAGTGTAATTTCCTCGTTTTATGGAAATAACAGTCTCGTCAAAACTTTGCCTTCGCTACAATATTTTTGCTGATAATGAAAATTTTGAGAACGATATCTTAACAAGTTTCACTATCAAGCATTTTCCATTTTGTACCTTTCCTTTTAAAATCTTGCTTTTTTGCACGCAGTTTATAATTGTATGAATTGATCAAATTAGTAATCTCCTTAAACGATCGTTACTTGCAGTTGAAATGAGTCATCTAAAGCGATGTTTTGTTTCCTAGCGTTGATAATTGTGTTTCATTGCATATTCGGAAAAAATGCCTTTCTTAAAAAACACTGTTTTAGGACACCGCCAGTTCAATAACCCTTGCTTACATGAGCCGGTGTATGTTGTAATTTCTTGACGACTGCCACTTTTAAAAGACTGCCTTTAAACTGGAACGCCAACATTCAGTGCACCTGTGAAACTGATATTGAAACAGTAAATCTAAATTGTTAAGCATAAATATTATAACATATGTTACATGTATCTTATTTTGGAGGTTTTTCTTTCAGCAGCGTTGCCATCATCTCCCTCAAATACCTCGTCACCAATCTCCACAACCTGTTCATCTCGTACAATTGCAATGATCGCTTCCAAGAGTGTGGCCAGCTGTTTCAAACTACGGACACTCTTATCCGAGAACCAAATTTAACTGTGAAAAATTAAAATAACCCTGTCTAATACACTGATCTCTAAAAAACACTGGATCGAGCATCTTCCGTCTCAAAGTGAGGTCAGTCGTTGGACGCCATTGCAGTCCCCGACACACAAAGCTTGTAAACAATGTGACACAACATGGCGGACTTTCCCGCGCTATTTTAACTAATGGGGGCCAGTACTCGTGACTACACTTTTCGTTATAGGAAACAATGAGAAGCTCTATCCAGTCTTTTTTAGAGATCAGTGGTAGTATCAAGTTTTCAAGGATGTTCGAAGTCAGTAAAACATATCAAAATTGCAGCGAGAGTACTAGCAACCATACCCTGTTTGTTGGTTGCATAGAACCAATATCCGTGTTAGGTAGGATCCAACTATTTCAGATACTCTATTTTATCTGAACGTACAGAAAACTATCGCAGCTGTCTATCATATGACATTCCACTGCCAGTTAACAAACAGGTCACTTTGGATTAAGTAATATTCAGTAATCTACTAATTTATTTCACTAAAATTCAATTTTGTGCTGCTGCATTTCTTAGAAGATTTTCTCTCTAACGTTTTATAATTTTCCCCCCTATTTTGGTGTGATCGCGTTACTGAAAATGGAAGTTACATCTATTTGTGTATAGACTAGAGTAATAACAATCTTTGTATACGCGATCCCTTGCGAGAGCGAAAGGTTTGTTTTAAAGAAAGTTAGAGAGAATATAACAAAGATTCCAATCCTTCACGGTTTGACAACGACATCCAGCCCTACACAAGTTTTGAAACCAACATTTCTACTCCATGTGACTTAACCATGGAATGCTTACCATCATTTCAGTCAATCTGTCCTAGCCCAATTGAAAGTTTCGAAAATCATAAAGTGCGACAATCGAGTATGATCGTATGGACATAATTCTGGTACTGTGTTACTTTTCTGATATGATCTGCCCATACTACCGTGGGATACTCCCACATTTAACGAAGCCCAAAAGAGTGTCTTACAAAATTGTTAAGATGTTTTGAATATTCTCTTGTGTCTAAATGACTTATCCTTTCGCCAAGCAATGTAATAGTGCATTTCTAATTTTCAGAAGCTTCAGCTTGTAGACAGGAAATGTTTGCTATGTTCTCCATTCATGGATTAGACTTACGGTATACGGCACGGTAAGTTTTGAAATCCATTTTGTTTGCCGTAATCGCATTACTCGATGTGCTACTCATGCAGCTTCGGAACAGCGATGTTTTGTATTGACAACTGGCAACTGACTTGATTCAAATCAACATTAAAGATACCGTATTACACGGTTGATGTATTACGGGGATATTGAATTTCATAGTTTAAGAGTCTTTGTAAATATAAAGCTATTTTTCGTGCTGATTATCGACGCATCTAGTAAGCGTTGTTTGGCAGGAGGGAGAGAAAGAACCTAGAAAAAGTTTAACTCTTCAAAGTTTGGTTGTATATAACTTTTAACCCTATTATAATTTTGAGTTCTTTGTGCTTGCATGAAGTCTTTACTGGTTTAACCGTCATTTGTTTAAGGAAATGAAATATATTCTGAAAAACAGATTTTGCCATTTTTTGCTGCTCATCCAGACTATGATAATTTATAATAAGATATAGAAGTATTTCCTCTTTAAGAAGGTTAACCTTTATTTGCTTGGTGGAGGTGAACTTCTGGAGCCCCCCTCCCCCTTAGAAACCTTTTAGCAGCCGATATGAACCCGTGATCGTTACAGACCTTAAGCTTTCTAACTTTTACTAATGCCATGTCCATTACAACATATTGTTGTTATCATTTTTCCTGTTTTGGCACATCTGCTTAAAATTTTATATAAAAATTTTCTGGTGTAGTCCAAAATCGAAACGAAATCCAGTTGTTTCCAGGGTCCAATTGTCAATTGAAACCAAGAACTCATAAACTTAGAATCAATTGATGCTTTGACTCTTTTGCATATTGTGTACCACTACATATATTATTAACGAAACTGACGCTGGTGTTTCGTGTTGTTTTAGAATCGAAACAGGATTTTATTCTCAAGTCAACAGCTCCTGGGTCAATACAACTTCGAGAAAAACCCCTGTTGAAAGTCACGTAGATTTTGTATGATAACCTTTCTCAACTTCACTTGTGAGCTTCTATCCAAGGCACATCTCTCGTGAGATATCAAATTATTTGTATTTTGGTATCATCTTGTTGTTGATTTTTTTTTCAGTTTTCTCGCTTTCTACTTATAGTGACATCCCACAATTTTCAAATGTAACATTTCATAAACTTTTGGTGTCTCTTGGCATAAGTCTTAGTTTACGATCTAGGACTATGTCCCCCAAAGCTAGAAAACTCTATTCTCTCGATTTGAATAACATGACATTCATTTTTTAGCAGATGTTTCCTTGATCCTGTCTTACATCAGTAACTAAGAATGTTTCATTTAAAAAAAGTGGTAACTCCATCACTCTTTTACGCAAGTCATTCATCAACTTCTCGCTTTTTAATTAAACGTCGTGACATTTGTATAGGAACAGATCTTCTCCATAACTGATAGATTATCCCTTTCCTTCTCTTCAAATCTTGGTAATAAGTTTTCGTTAAATTGTCTGGAATTCTTAGCTTATCATACCTTATGACTATCCCCATAACTATCGCCAGCTATAAGTTAATCAGACGTAGCCTGAAAGTTTCCCTATATTTTATTTGAGAAGACGTATTACGAAAATCAAATGGCCCTTATCAGGGATTCTGTCAAATCAGACTTTCAATAAATAAGAGATTCCCATTCAGATCCTTCTTCAACGTTTCCGTTCTAAGCCATGTAATGTCCGGTATCAAATACTGATATCATCCCTACCCTTCAAATAAGCGGGTATCTCTAATCGCATTATATTTCAACAATCTACATTGATGATAAAGTTGACCTCTGAAAACTTAAACAACTGCCATCGTTCCAAGAGATATTCTTTGTCACCTTCTCAACAAGGAACTCACTTAGAACTGCCATGGTACCCCGCGAAAAGCCGTTCTCATTTAATTTAGGATATCTTAATCAACTCAAAACAAGTTCTTTATTTTATTGAAACCAAGATAGTGTATAGACTTACAAGTATTCGACATTTGGTGGTAGAACGTCTGAATAAATGGGTCACGCCTAGTCATAAGTGTACTACGTAATTGTTCTCTTAAACGTAACCAAGCACTCAAATTTTTCTGGTATCGGTTAAACCTACACTGCATTTACCTTCCCTCAGATAGTAGTAAGGATGCTTTTCAATCTGCGGCTATCTTTCCTCTGCTCTTTCTCGGTAAGCGCCAAAGCCTTAAAGATTTAAACTTGCAGAATCTTTTTCATATTTTAATGCAACTATTCTGGCATAAAGAAAACTCGGCCAACGCCCACATATGATTCTGTTTTCATGATACTAAGTGCATTTTAACCATATTGCAGGGGGAAAAATCCATGTTGGTGTCTAAATTCAAGTGTGTCAAAACAACACCCGATTACTTATTCATATGATACCATTTCTTTTCAAATCTTACAGTACCCTTATTCTGAAAGCATGATTTTAGGGAATACGTGATTTTTTTATTGATTTTTTTAATGTATTCACCCTGATCAAGGCTGAAGCCACTTCTAGGAAAGGGTTACTTTCTCTTTTCGGATGATAATCTTTCCATGCTTACTTTTTTATGCGTACTTTTCATGCTATTTTATGCTTGTTATTCTTGCCATTCACGCATATAGTCCCCCTCTGTCGTATCTCTCGAAACATAGTTTCCCACTTTACCAGAGCAGATGACTGCAGATCAAGTGATTTATAAACACTTGTGCAAAGATAAACGAGTGAACAAGATGTTTTCTCTGAGTTTTGTCTCTTTTGATTCTCTTGGCCTATTATGTCATTTTCTGTCTTTAACATGTGAACTTTGTGGTGTAACGATGTTACTAAGAACTGTAGTATTAGATTTCCCGGGATTGATTATTTAAAGCTAGACACTCATATTCCCTGCATGCAGTATATACCCGTTCGGAAAATACAAGAGATGATATCAATGGACGGCAAGTCCTTAAAAAAGAATTAAATTTATTTGGCCTCACATTGGGCAGTTGATTAAACCGCACGAGAGAGCACTAGTTATTTATTATAACGACATGTATACGTGTTGTTTTTTATTCATTCATTTCGTAATCTATTTAATTATCTATCTACTTTTCGTTCATGTAATTTTGGTACCTTTTGTTGTTATCATGTTCCTTATCATCAAGTTGTTTTTATAAGTTTGTTTGTTGTTGTTTTTTGGGGGTCTTTTTCCGGGGGCTTTATTCTTGCTATTTTTAATATCTTTCATTTATTTTTTAACTATTATATATTTATTTTTGATATCGGCCTATGTACCACTTTATTTATCTACTTATTCTTACTTGTTCTATCTAACTAAATGAATCTATCAATTTTAACGTTTCCATATACATCTTCAAGTTATCAATAATAAAGGCTTTATCAATTCTATTCTTGCATCTACCCATTTTTACTTTCTTTGTTACTCGTTCTTCTACTCATTCATTCACGCTTAACCCATTCTGTAATTTTCAAAGGTCAGTATGAAACTCAAATTAATAACACACGACGCTGCACGGCAGCAAGCTATGAATAATGTGGCTGCAAGCTACGGTAGCTCAAGGATCCAAACAGTTCTTCTGTAACCGCAGTGAATCAACAAAATGATAATAAATAGATAATTGACATTAACTTAAACGCTACTTCCAGGAACTTCTAACTTTAATAGCTTTAGCCATTGGAAACTGTACTAAATCCAAAACAGGAAAAGGCTATGAATATGATTTGATAGGGTAAGTATCAGGATGGCACCTTTAAAGGAGCACGTTTTGATGTTCTGTCAGTAACAATGTGTTCGTCACACAATTTTTAGAAGTAGCTGAAAATTAAGATTACTGCATTGTACTCTCACGTCTCATCAGACCGTCAGACACAGTATAAGTTGAAGTATTCTCTTATTAGTGACACTAATTACAAGCATTTTAAGGCTACCTCCATTGATACAGTAACTACGCAAATGCAGGTTGTGATAATGGACTTTGTGGTGGCCAATAGCTCACCTCACACGCCCCTAACCTTATAAGACGACAAGCATGGTAAAACATTATCCTCGAATTTACAGAAAAGACAGCGCAAAGATTACGCTTGGTTTAGCATAGATAACGTCGTACAGGAATGAAATCATGGCATTATAGGGGAAATTACGAAAACATTCCATGCAACAAATGGATAAGTGCTAAACTTGTGAAAGTAATTATTTCAGTTTAATGTTATGAAAATCCCCAATTGGATATGAAGCAGAAGAGTATAATGACTGAAGGTAGACATCTATATCATAAATCTCAAAGCTGAAAAATCTTGGGACCTTAGCGAATTGAACTCACGGTCTCCGTAACTGCGCAACGATGACGCTTTACCACTAAGCTACCGCCCTCTTACCAATGAGAGAGAGAAATCTATCTGGACATTGCGTCACTACATAGCCCTATCCCCCTCCCCCCCCTGCTAGAGGTGAAGACATAAGACTCTATATTTTGTATGTTTCTGTTAGTGTGAGATGAGTTCCAGGCGTCGCGGGTTAGAGAGAAAGTTGTGAGTTTGTAGAGCCACTTGTGTGTCTTATTTATGCTGACGCGTGTTCTTGTATTGGGTCACCATTTGTAGTAACTGAATGGTGACATAGATATTATAAAATCTCAAAGATGCAAAATTGTGGGACGACGGGGAATCGAACCCTGGGTCTCCTTAGTTACGTAACAACAATGTTTTACAACTAAGCTTCAGTCCCTTAACAACAAGAAAGAGAAGTTTTGGCTTTCAGTTGTTTGGATACAGCGTCACAACAAGAGAAGTATGTGTTACACTGAAGTACCTATTACTACACTGTTCCACTAGGGGAAAGTTCAGGATAAATAATATCTTCATTCATTCATTATTTTAGATTCGCTTTTACTCTCAAATAGAAATAAAACCTACCTATAATATTGGCATTTAAATGCACAGTTGGAATTTTTTATGGGGTGTAAAGACTCGTTATATCTTAAGAAACCCGGAAAATGTAAGTCATCGTAACGAGTTTGTAGATTCTCTATTGTCCGAGAACCAATGGCTCTACGTTACTGTATAACAAAAAAAGTATATGGATTGCATGTTGTGCACATGATGGTGATAAGTCTCAGATGGATCTCAGATTATCACAGACCGGCAACTTGCAAAATCCGGCTTTGCGAAGAAAGAGTCTCATTGCATAAATTATCTCAACAAAGTGTCGGGCGACAAAGAAAATCGCTGGTTAGATAACTACAAGATCGAAAAGAGTATATAACGTGAACAGTTACTGTTGCGTATGTGGTCCACCTGCAGAAAGACGATTGAGCACATATGAATTCCCCTGAACATTGCATTAAATCGTGAATACGAGGCTTTATTCATGCTATACGAAATTCACAACTTTCTATCATTTTACATAAGCATCCAGGACCGTTCAGAGGGGGTAGGTGTGATTGGAGCTTCGGGGTCCGGGCTTTGAAGGGCCCCTCAAAAATTTTATTCTATGAAAAACCCAACCGGATGCATTTGGCCGAGAAACCTACTGGGGCCCGGTGCTATGAAATACCCCGACGTCCGCGCTCCCTCTCTACGGGCCTGTCTATATCCCCTAAATACTTCTCTCCAGTTGAATTCCAACTCCATTTCACCCGTGGCTTTAAACCTATACATCCTTTAAACATGAAAGTTCTGGCACCAGAGGCCCTCAGAAACTACACTAAGTTACCATTATGTGATGTTTATGGAACATTGAATTTTGGAACATTGAATTTTGCAATTGCACGACTTTTGCTATGACAGTATAATAGTTAAAATGTCTTTACTTGTTAACTAGCACCTCCTTTT
>JAAAKL020002237.1:0-26913 GCA_010016065.2 Carybdea cf. marsupialis auct. non (Linnaeus, 1758) | reverse complement strand
GGTGGGTCTGTAAGTCGCTGTTTTGGTGTTTCTCGTTGTGTCACGGTTCGCACCAGTGTCATTGGGGGGGGGGGGGGGCGGGAGTTTTGTTGTGCGGAGGAGCTTGCCTCCCCTTGGCTATGGACGTCCATAGGTTCAAGTTCGGGTGTTGTCCTCTTATTCTTGAGTAAGATATTAACACTGTTCCGCGCATTGCACTACGCCCTATTATTGGAACGTGACGATAATGGCTCAACCTCACAAGTTCTGTTAGTGGCTGTATGTGCCTACATTCCAAAGAATGTGATGCAGAAGAAAGAAAAACAAGAGGTCTGAGCTGTGGGCAAATGTGACTTGTAATTCATAGTTGATATGTTTAACAAAAAGAGCCTTATAATAAGAGTTGTGTAGCTCTAGGAGGAATACGTAACCGAACAAACACATCAATATCTTCCTACAAATACCATCTATTAATACAAAAAACGGCGTTTTGTGTCAGTGAGGACTCATAGTCTGCAATACTGGTATTACCCATTGACCGCTTACCTCTTAGTATGAAATGTTTACGGGCAATGAGCATCATAAAACAAGTATTTAAGGCAAGTTCAAAGGCCTCCTAATGTAGTAGTCATTTCACCTTCATTATAAATACTCAACTACATTATAATTCGCTTTTATGTGTTTATTGCTGTTATCACAGCTGTTGAAGTTTAATCGGAAGCACCATGCTCAATAAATTTTTACACCGGTTGTGTGTCCTAGTGACAGGTTATCAATTTTGGATTAAAATTCGTTTTAATAGTTAAAGAATGTAATTGAGGGAAATGGAGACATGAGCTTCAAGTAGAAAATGAAAAGAGTTAGACCTAATCTTACTCACATAGAAAAATTATGTAGGGAAAATCATATTGAACATTCGCCTAATGCCGATCTTTGTCGGAACCATGATAACAGTTTTGGGAATGTTCGATTGAATAACTTCAAACTGTCGTTCTAACTGCTTCTCGCCTTAACTTTAAACCTATATTTAACCGTATTTCGAGTAAATCAAGCTAACAATAAACCGTTTTAGACAAGCAATCTTAATGATTACTGTCCCCCACTGGGAGATTACAACTCTCTTGGGGATGCTCTGCTGCCTATAAAAGGGTACGATGAAAGATTGCAACTTATCAACCCTTGCTAATTGTGACTCCTCTACTGCCCCAGGCTGTTACTTTTTCACATACTTTCTCCATTCCTGACGTGACCTAATTTTGTAACAGGCTCTTAATTAGTTTCAAGCAATCTCAGCCACCTGTAAGAATGAATTCATAATGCTGTAATAAAACTAATCATCTAGTGATGAGCTGGTACTAAATTTTGCTAATATTTTCAATTTCGCAAATAACATTGTCTGTCCCTTTTAAAAACCGAATTTGCTGTCTTCAGCTGTCGTGCCTATTTCAAAACATTGGTGCCGAAAACTTTAAATTGCTTCTTAATTATGGGTGAGGGAATGGGCTCATTAAGCACTAAATTAAGTACAAACTAAGTTTTAACTTTACTTAATAAGAATTGGGACTATTAATCGTGCTTCCTTACTCATCTTGTGCTCTTGGAAGTCTCGCTTTCTTATTAGTCCTACATTCTTGATCGTCACGACACCTTGTATTCGTACGGTGTACTCACAATTTACTTTTAAACTTTTCGATATTTCTATTATACATTCGGAACCAAAGTGGAAGCTTTATTAAAAGAGTAAATATCCTGTAACCAATGATACCCTTTAAAAAAATTTAGCTCAAAAATTGGGAAATTCTGAAACAAGAGTTTGCAATTCTACCCCTACTATTCTCCAAATGTCAAAAAATAGACTTAGTTTAACTACTAGGGGCTACTGTGAAGATTATGACTCACGTGAAGGAAAGAGAGGTTCCTATCCTTCCAGGTTTTACATCTAAATCCGAATTGTTCACATAATTGTAGGCTCTTTTTCGCTTAGTTATAACTAGAACACTCTCTCCTTCTCCACTTTAATCCTTTGATCTGTGAAATTTTCCTGATTGACAAACAGAGGTAAGTGTAGAAATGCATTTGTTTTTGTCCTTGGATCTATTTATTCGGTGTTTGTGGAAGACTGCATGTCTGAAATAGTATTAAGATAATAAGTGAGTAATATATAACTGGGGTTGCTAATTAGTAGGCAGTAAGAACCAGTAAGTTGATCGATAAGAACGTACCTAACTCGTAAAAGAATAGATTTGCAACCCCGTGTTCTGACTCTCCTATCCAAGCGACAGTTAGGTATTCTCTTGGAAGTATATAGAAAAAAGAAACCTTCGCGCTTCTTGAGCTCGTGAAGCAAGTTCCTACCTCATAGGGAAACATTAGTAATATCTTTACAAGAGGGAGAGAAAGCATGCTTTTTCCTGTAATCCGTTGGTTATCAGCACTCTTAACCATCAATCAGTTGAAACTGATTCCTTCTCGAAATGTGGACGATACAAAAATGCTAAGAAATCCAATTATACATTACCAATCGATTCACTATTGAAGTCATAGTACCTTGGAAACTCTTGCTAACCTTGATTGTAAACAAGACAATCTGTTGCATTAGTCGCATGTTAGCCATCGTTGACCCTAAATGGTCACACAGATTTCAATAATAATAAACGAAGATTATTATGTTGTGCTTGTGCACTGACATATTTGCTGAAATTCTTAAAGTCATGACACCTCCAGGACTGCTGCAATGGCCCTCAGTAGAGTTGGAGATTTTTGCCCATTCCGTTGGTGTATTACAAGGTAATGCCCTTAGCACATTTCTGTATATTTCTATTGCTTTTCATATTGTGGCTACAGCCCTTTAAGTTGTTGGTTTGGGTATGCAGACCCAAGTTTGAGGCTTGGCTTTATACCTGGCCATTATACTTAATTTCCCCAGTGCTGGAGCTAAATTTTCATCTATAGCGCCTAAAGTTGAAGCTACCGATCATACGATTATCACACCGACTGACGAATATGATACAAAATCATTCAAATGAAAAACATGCCTTCAAAAGTGAAGGAATTCAAGAGAACCGTGAATTTAGGTGTCCTAACTCATGTAGTTGTGCACAACAACTGCGATATGAAGAAATTCAGATACGTTTTTGTTTGTTTTTTGTAAGTCACAAAAGTTGTGGGAGAGCGTTCAACTAATCATCAATAGATAAAATGATCCCTTTTGCAACTAATGGGTCCTGAACATCGATCTATACAACAAGGTTTAAATTCAATTTATTTTGCTGACAGTGATGCACAGGCAGCTTTACCTTTTGGGCAACCTGCTAAGGATTCGCTGTCATGAACTAGGTTACCAGCAGACCCTGTATGAGGCATCTTGTGAAGAGAAGAAATCACTCAGCCCAGCTTAAGGTACTTGAGGCATATCCAATATACTACTTAGGACACGATCGTTATGATAACCCGCACACAGAATAGATGCAGATCATGATGATGACGATGATGATGATGATGATGATGGGGAGGATGACAATGATGGTGATGACCATTATGATCAACATGATGAGTCATATGATAGGTCACAGGTTAATGGTTGAACAAAATCGCAAATCAACATAAAGACATAAACGGCAACTACTTGCGTGGAAGCATGATATTGGTCATGCTTATAGTTTCCTTGGGAAGCATTGAATTCATCACGTGTGCAACAATTTTACTGTAATCTCCCAAAAATATCCGATAAGATCAGGAGACGAAGACTGAAGTTTGCCGGTCACGGCGTGAGAAGTCAGGATGAGGTACTATCCAAACTAATACTCTGGACCCCCAAGTACGGTCGGAGGAAAGGGGCAGAGAAGCGCTCACTTACATCGACTCACTTAAAAAGGACACAGGTCTTGGTGTGGAAGAACTGGATACTGCTGTGACTGAGCAGTATGTCGTGCCATCAACGCTCGAGTAGACAGATAATCGTTCATCATAAGTACGTAAGTTAGTAAGTGCATTAAGTGCCGCGGTAAAGTCTTCGTTTTCGTTGTGGGAGATCCTGGGTTCGATCCCCACCAGCGCCGTAAGCACTGTTTATTGAGTTTTATATATATTGATAAATAGATATAAAATTCAAGGGCAAGAACTGACTAAGAATGGAAAGCTCGAAAGCTTTAATGTTTAATGTTTAATGTCTTGTTTCCTTTATTGAATTTTATATACATATATACAACGTGATAATATATTACTTGCATTTTTAGGGGTTCAATAAATATTACAAGGTCATTCCAAATTCCTCTGCTCATCAATGTGTTCTCGAGAACCTAAGAAAAGGGAGTAGATCAGAAATATTGGCTAGTGAACGCTTGCAACATTTTCAGCTTGAACAGAGTAACGCAAGGTACGTCTGTAGTATGTAGGTCTGTGGTATGTACGTCTGTGGTATGTAAGTTCGTTCAATTTACGAATAGAATCAAGTGAGATTTGTAGAGACATCAAAGTGTCCATGTTTTGTCCCATTCAAATGCTTGTTTTTGCAAAGTTTTCCATCAAGTACTAGCAAGCTCGCCATTAACACAGGCATTATCGAGTTGATGGCCATCTCTTTACTTCTCTTGTGATTCCTAAAGAATGAGAATTGCCCGAACTATCCTATTGCAACATGAACAGGTTTTAGTATCCGTGTCTCTTCAACAGGGTTTTGAGACGGTTCATAACTTTCACCCTTGACTATCCTTCTCGTTTAACCATAAATAGCCTTATCAAATTCACTAACGACCACTCAGTTACTTACGCATGAAAGAAGTAGATACCAGGCCACTACACCGAATACAAATCTCAGCTTCATAACGCTGTTCAAGACCTATTCGTGGTAACAGGTGAACGTTCTTTTACATCCTGAACAATGACACGCTAGGCAATGAGACGCCTGCTCTTTGACTAGATTTGCATCAAAGGGCTAATACCAGGTTGAAATATCTACTGATGTTAAATAAATTCTCTTCAAAAAATTATACATCACAAATCTCACCTCAGCCGTCCCTTAAATAATTCAAATATTTGTGTTAGCGGTTATTAGAAAGTCAATAGCTTTTGACTATCCGAGGCCAACATAAATGATCCTCTGTATTTCGACCAAAGGCTATCATTTATGTCGCCTCTTCTTTTAATGAAAGCTTACAGCCAATAACTATAGTCTAGAATTTGTCTACGTGCTTTTCAGAGAAGTAAATCAGCATTTTATTACGAGCTATCCTCATGCTCTGTAATCTTCAAACAAAGTTGATCAAAATACTAAAGCAACTTGATATTTAGGCTTTGCAGTTTCAAGACTAAAGATGTAAGAAAGGAAACACGCCTGAAACGGTTGGCTCAATACTAAGCGAACGGGCCGTTGCATTAGCAAGATTGGCGCAGAAGGTTTCTGGGGGGAAAATGGACGCATAGTACCTATAATCGATAACCGTCTTCCAAAAAGGACTCAAGAGATTGAAAACCGATTTGTTGCCCTTATAATTAAGTGGTAGAAAACTGCTGCTAAATCAACACAGTATCAATACTGAGTTGACTGGCCTCCGAATTTGCTATCAAACTTCAAATATACGATTGACAACCTCCGTTCGTCAGACTATGGTAGGCCTATCAAAAGTAAGATGTGAGCCTTCAGAAAGTGGTGTAAAACTGTAATCGATAACCGTCCACCATATTATTGAGTTTAACTCCCATCTGTTGTTCATTGATACTTGATGTTTCAAAATGGCTATAGTGTCATTATAGTAAAGGTTAAATGGTAGTTAAATTAAACAACTCAAGTCTTCACCTCTATCAACAAAAGAGCTTGTGTGCTCCATGTATATTTGACGAATGTCAGTTTTGCTCTCCCTTGAAAGTGACGCATAAAAGTAATTGAAAAGTTCATTGATGGTGCAAAATGATGAAACTGCGCTGAATAGCGAACTCGTTTAAGTACTTAAAAGAGTTTTTTCTGACACTCCTCAGAGTACAAAGTCGTTAAACGAAAAAATAAATTCGCTTTTTCGTGCAGGTTTTTAAATGTTCATTATGTTCCCTACATTCAATAACCACTTTCAGTAAATGCTTTTATACTTGTATTCAAAAATACTTCTACTAGACCGATTTCACATTTTAAAGGCCTGAGGAATTGGTAACTATTTTAGCAAAAATATTTAAAATTTAGGTAAATAATGCGCTTATTAAAAGCACTTTCTTTTTAAATGCAAATGTCGAAGCGATATATCGAGTGCCAGACCTCAAGTATTGAATATCTGATTATTAAAGAAGAAACATAGCTGCCTGTGTTCGAGCTTGCTAGACAGTAATAGCTTTAATTATACTAATAGCTGTCTGTAAGTCTGTAATGTAAACTCGTGTTGTGTTTGAAGAGAAATGTGTATTTGCGGTGGCACAAATGGAAAAATGTGCTAATGAAAATTTAGGAGTATTAAATTACATTTGAAAGTGGGATGACTCTATACTCGAATAAAGAGACATTATATCCAAAAAAACGAGTGTTGTCAGACAGGTCATGTGCTACGTCGCCCAAATCGTGCACAAAACTAGTCCAATGTCCCCCTTTTTTGCCCAGTTCAGGGACTATATTCTCCTCTGTTCCACAAACATTGAAGATCGAGACGAAAGCTATTCGTTTTTGGCAAATCTTCGATTACAAAATCGCCCTGTTGGCAAATACCTACACCACATCTTCCATAAAGAATGAAACAAAACTTGATTGTATAGGAGATAACCGCGATGAAGTTCTGGGTGATAGCATCTTTGCTCTTGCAAACATGAATAGATTGCGAGGTATCTTTAGATTATTAGGCTATCTTTCTCTACCATCACTATAAAACATGATCGCGTCTCAAGGTCTCGTCCACACTAAGCCGCGAATAGTAAAAAAGCAACAAAAGTTCTCCGTCCACAGGCAGATTAGGATAAAATGTTCTGTGCCACACTAAAACGACACAATAGCATTCATCTGGTTTTCGCATGCGCACACGAATACAGAGTTGAGTTTTACAGCTTCGCGAAATTGTTTTCGTCCAGAATGATTCCATTGAGTTGGAAAATTCCTTGGAATTCGTAGATATCTTCGTATTGGTCAGTTTTAAAAGTTTTTCAGTTTTCAGTTTTTCAGCCTGCCTTTGTAAGAAGCAAAGTATCTAACTGTGTGTTACAAGTAAAAGAATAAGGGGCGTCTAATTGTTTGTTCCTTTGAGCAAAATAGTTCTCGCCGAAAGACAAGAGATGGTGCAAATCAAGCTCGCATTATATTACGAACTTAGCACAATCAACAATGCTTTCTTGCAACCTTTTGCAGATTTAAAGGATCAATACTCATAGTTGGAATGAGGCTTGAGCGATATCTATTGTTTACAGGCGTTTGATGGTTAGGGTTGCGCCACTGTGAAAAGAAATGGTTTCCTCTGATTTCCTTGCTAGAAGGCTATAATGACGTCATCACTATAGTTTTCTATTGTCTCGCAGCAACTGAATGTAAAATAGGAACGCTCCTCCCAGGTGCTCCTCCCATTCTGCATCGACATTCAAAGACAATGCCGACTTGAAAAAAAGGTTGGTTTGTTTGTATTGAATTTATCTCATGTAAGGAAAACATGTTGACACTTTAATGGACATGCATTATTACTTTACAGACTCGTAGTCGGGGATTGTTTCAAGAAAAAAATCGAGACACGACTATTTTTTTATCGCAATCGAAGCCCTTATGCGTGCCAATTAGTACGAGTTTAGATGCTCTTGCTTCCACATTTTCCTTAGGTTCTGCATATTTTGCAACGGATGTCAAGCGTTGATACCGATGACACCTTCATTCCGACATATTACCTTTCCAACACCTACAACAGCGCATCATAGTTAAACATCTTCCACCAGTATCTACTGATGAAGAAGTCTCTGATAAAACAAATTGTAACTATGCGTTGGTTAACCATTAGCTCGGTCTAACGACAAGAAGAAAGCTCATTGATATGAGATAACCTCAGATAATAGTTTAAATGCGTTTACTTTGGGTAGTCGTTTTGAAACCTAGGCAGATACACTCTTGTTCTATCCTTCGTGATTGAATCTAGTCTAGTTACCGTCTTTGTTTGTGTTTAGATGGTCCTTAAACTTCTCTTATTAGCTTAAAACACTTTAATTAGACACACAAAGGCTCTGGGGGTAACACATCAAAAACCAACCGTTGATCGTTCAATTTCATTCAAACAGAAACGGTTTTATCAAAGGTCAATTTGCATTAATGAGCCTGATTGATTTGATATCAGCCAAGCCACAATGATGTCTAAGTGACAATCAAAGAGCACACACTGGTATAGTGAATTCTTTTTAAAAGGGCCGTTGAGGACGTTTCCCCAAAATGGAGGTAGTAATTCCTTGCGGTTCAAGAAAGATAGGAAACTGCATTTGTAAGCAAGCTCGAGTCCTCTGATATATGATAGTCACAGAGCGCGTTGCACAGGTACATATACATATATATATGATTTCTTAAAAACCAGTTGTATTTTATCTTTTGTTTCGGGGTTATACCTTGGCATGTCCACTACATAAATGCTTGAAAACGAGTCTCTTCTCGTCTTCCGTAGTAGGTACATGAGGCAAGTATACACTCTCTTATGAAAACGAACGATACTTTCAGTACTAAAATGCTTTCGCTATTTCGTGCAAAATTTATTGTTTTGTACCTACCGAAGCAAACTATTTGAAAACGAACAAGTGAACTTGGTCTGTGGCAGCATGTTGTTATTTTCCTAACGTGCTTGAGCCTCCAAGTGTTTTTGCTTTATTCTTTTGTCACCATCTGCGATGTGCTCAGGAAGTTTGACACTTTTAAATCATGATAGTTGACCAATATTTTATGTACCTCGTAGAAACTGCTTAATTTTGTTGTAGATTTAAACATTGACAAGGAGAATTACAAGAGTTCATTTCATTTTATGTCCATACTGAAAACAAAACATATCTTTCTCATCTCAGCTCTCCTGTTATCTACTTGTCTGTATTTTACTTGCTTTATTCTGCTTGTTTATACTTTGCTTCTTTTTTGTTTATATTTTCCTTGATTGTATTTTGCTTCACTATGTTTTGTTTGATTGTGTTTGGCCTATTGCATTTGGCTTGTGTGTTCTTAGTTTATCTATATTTTGCTTATCTGGATTTTGCTTGCCCTTATTATGTTTGTTTATATCTTCCTTGATTGTATTTTGCCTATTTGTACTTTTCTTGTCAGTGTTTTGCTTGATTGTATTTTGCTTATCAGTATCTTGCTTGCTTGTATTTTGCTTATCAGCATCTTGCTTGATTGTATTTTGACTGATTGTACCTTGCTTGATTGTATTTTACTTATCAGTATCTTGCTTGATTGCATTTTCCTATTTCTATTTTGCTTGATTACATATTGCTCGATTGTGTTTTTCCAATTTGTACTTTTCCTGTCAGTATTTCGCTTTGATTGTATTTGCTTGATTTTATTTTGCCTGTTTGTACCTTGCTTGATTGCATATTGCTCGATTGTGTTTTGCCTATTTGTACTTTTCTTGTCAGTATTTTGCTTAATTGTATTTTCCCTGTTTGTACCTTGCTTGATTGTATTTTGCTTGATTGTATTTGTCCTATTTCTATTTTGCTTGATTGCATATTGCTCGATTGTGTCTTTCCTCTTTGTACTTTTCTTGTCAGTATTTTGCTTGATTGTATTTCGCCTGTTTGTACCTTGCTTGATTGTATGTTGCTCGATTGTATTTCGCTTATCAGTATCTTGCTTGATTGTATTTTGCCTATTTGTATTTTGCTTGGCAATATTATTCTTGTCTGTATTTTTTGTCACTTGCCTGAACTATCCCTTTTTATCATCAGAGCTGCTCTGATATGCTGACATGCTGCTAGTTTATCATTTATTAGACAGGCATAAATGGGACCTCACATAACAAGGTCTACATCGATTGCCTTATTTCGTCTTTAACCCTCTCCAACATTATGTTATTGCGTCCTTGATCAACAATGACCAATAATGCAGTAGTCACATGATTTTATGATTTGTTTACACTCTTCTACCAACATTTTAGTACACAAACCTTCATTTTAATTATTTAGGCTTCTATGTATAGCTGCCAAGTGTCACACCATCAGATATTTAAGTAGTAAATTGCACGTAATTAGCAACCTGGTTTCCGATATATAGCAAGTAGATCATAAAATATTTAGACAAGAAAAATGTAGAAGTTTCCTTTCAATGATAGAAACTTATAGCGCCAATGCGCGTTTGGAATATGTTTGAAGTAC
The DNA here is from genome assembly GCA_010016065.2 of Carybdea cf. marsupialis auct. non (Linnaeus, 1758). Classification (NCBI taxonomy): domain Eukaryota; kingdom Metazoa; phylum Cnidaria; class Cubozoa; order Carybdeida; family Carybdeidae; genus Carybdea; species Carybdea cf. marsupialis auct. non (Linnaeus, 1758). The sequence continues at coordinate 16,641 of JAAAKL020002237.1, read as the reverse complement.
TAATGGACCCCAAACTCGTCAAAAGAAGTTGTTGAATCTTCCTCGTCTCGTACGGGTTGTATGGATAAAGGCACTCTCTTAGGGCAAGAATCAGGCAAGAAGGTCATAGCTACATTACACCCTACCCTAATATTGATATCAATGGCTTCCCTATGTCCCTGCATTTGTACTAAATGGTTTGAGGATATACAAGGAAGTGCCTGGGCATCGTGCAAGACTAGAAAAGTTATCAAAGCAGACACAGAGCATCAATTTAAGTATTTTAAAGGATATTTCGACAAGGTGCTTCCTGGTGGGCTATATATAGGTGGCCTAACATTTCTTTGCTTTTAGTAACTGTGTCGGTATGCACTGTTTCGTAGATTTATAAATCAACAATCAAACTTCTTTTTTGACCAGGGTGAGCTTATGTAGAAAAATCTAAGGAGCCTGGCCCCGAACGTTTTGATATTGTGATTTTTCTAAAACTGATCAATTTTCTTCGCTTCAATTTTAGTGATTTCTCCAAAGATCATTGGTGCTTTCTATCACGCTAAAAGATACGGGTCATAGACTACCGTAACATAATTTTCACAAGCCAAGAATGCATATTGAATATACGTAATTAAATTTTTTGCAAGCAGTTTTACATGCCTTTTGTGTACATTGCCTATTTTTGTTGGCCCGCCGTAACGCATTAGATACTACGCAAAGATAAATCCATGTTTGATTAGTAACTCGAAGAATCCACGTATTAGTAACAGTGTAAAACGGTACAAGAACTAATAACAGACATGTTACATGTAGCTTGTATTAGATGCTATCAAAAACAATTGTCCTATAAATCCGGGGGACACATATACGTGGTTAGATGTGTATAAACACAGACAACATGATCATGCAACATAGCGCGATTTACCGCATGCGCACAAAGTAGTTCTAACAATTTTACCTAAGTAACTTTGAAGCGGCTTTAAGGCAATTTTGAAGAAGCTGTTAATCATGTTTATGCCACCAACCTTGAGACACCACGTAAACAACTCGTGAACAATTTTGAAGCAAGTAGTGAGACATCTATCTAATAACCTTTAAGCAACTTTAAACAACTTAAAAGCAGCTTCCAAGTAACATTTAGGCATATTTAACGTAAAAGTTCCGGGTTCCTTGTCTTTATCTACGAGAGTTTAGCATTGTAGCTGGGGGTCGAATAATCGGGAAAAAGAAAAGAGGACGTCATAGAAACCCTAGAAATTAAGTCAGTTAATATATCAGGAAAACATTCTTGATTTTGATGTACATTCTCAGCAAAATAAAGGTCAAATATTCTCTTCTTATCCCGAATAGAATCAAAAGCAGTCTTGTTTGGACGAAAACGCAATCTATGATAATGAAGAAAAGCACGGAGAAATATAAAAAGTGAGGAGCAGCAGAAAAGTCTGAGTTTTGTTTGACATAGGCTCATGTAATGATTTACAAGGAGCAGAGCCGAGAAACATCTAGGTGAGCCTTGTAGATATTACCCTGAAGTATGACTAAAATCCGTATGTGCAAGTTGTTGATATCAATCTAATGAAACCTTTATTGAATTGAAAGGAATGTGTTTACAGCAGATCCTGATAGTAAGGATTTCATAACATTTAGGCGCAAACCTTTTCTGCCCGCAAACACATTTCCACAAATTTCCTACCACTATCTTAGAAATGCTTCCAGCTTCAATTAGGCTGGTATTTGAGGAGTTTTTTTAGGACAATAATTGAAGTATGTTTCCACAAGAATGCATTCGGAATGTTTGAACTTGCTTCAGCAAGTGATTCCCATGTCAAATTCATTTTATGGCAACCCTTGTTTTGGTAACACTCACGCAAACGGTTTCCCATTGCCAAAGTGTATATACACTACATCCTTCTTGATTAAAGATAGCGCTGGTGGGTACCAGTATCAATTTCTCGTCAGTTTTACAAATAAACCGCGAAACCATTTTGTTTGCCGTTGTTTGTAACGAGGTAAAACCATTTTCATGTATTATACAACTTCGTCTTTACAAGCTAATTGAGCTTTACCGATAAGAAGAGGAATAACACCGAGTGACGTATCTTCCAATATCTGAAATAGGGTCAATAATCACTATGCAAATTCCTATCCCATAGTTTGGTTTTTAGGAGGCTTTTGAGCTAGAATGCCATCGTTTAGGCAAAACACACATGTATGAGAAGTAGTTAAAAACGGTAGTGATGATTTATAAGTGAAAGAGGAGGGGAATGACTACTATGGTTATCATGTGTATAAATTGGACAGGACTTAATGATCTTGTGGAGAATTGTCACCAGGCCCTTTGATATCTACTTATTGTTCGCGATAAGATGGTACCCAGGCCCTTTTAAATCTACTTATTATTCGCAGTAACATTGTATAATCAATTTTAAGAATTGTACATGAGGGGCACCCAGGTATTGTTAGAACCAAATGCAAATTAAGGGACTTAACATGGTTGGGAAGTTGTTTAAAGGAACTTGGAAAGTTTTATCAAAGGGCCTGGTGACAATTCTGCACACATCTTGATGTAATTAACTTTACTTCAAAAAATAGTTTTCTGCCTCTAAAGGCATGTGCGCCATCCCATAGGAAAGGTAGCTTTTATGACGCGGTTTACGCTTGCTAGTTAAATCCGATAAGGATTAAGGGAGGCACGAAGCGAAGGAGATTATGCCCTCCATAGAGAAAGTACCCCCTCGTCTGCATATAGATAAATCTGACATTTCTACACTTTTAGCGGCAAACCATGATGAATTTTAAGTCTAAGGATTTCTTTAGGTTTGCAAGCAAAAACTAAAGAAAGTTTTTCTTCGTTGATAGCCCAATGAATACTTACCAAATGTGCAATGCATACACGGCATTAAACTCTCTTGACACACCTCAGTTTTTTCCACCCATATCATGCCCCCAACTTAAAATTTTTGGCTGTCTTTTCGATCAAGGCCATATACTTGGAAATTGGGTGTATATTTTGACTAAATGCCTCTCCCTGCTTCAACGTTGTTCTTTACGTGGTAGTACAAGCAAGGAATGAATGGCTCTTCCACACCTTTACGTATTTTTTAGCCAGTTTAAGGACTTTTACGATACGTTTAAGGTAGTTTCTATCAACTCACTGGCAGTTTATCAGGTGCGTGCAACTCCAAAAAGAGCTACTACTTGTTCTACAGAGAGGCAACTCGACTTTCAACTCTAGGTTTTGTATTCGGAACGGAGACTACCTAAATGCTAGATTTGTTTTCATCGCTTTGGAAACTGTTGCCTTACGTAATGAGATGCTCTTAGTGTACATAAGGAAACCAGTTTGTTGTCTCCTTATTATGATCATCATAGCAGATTTTTCCTGTACAGACGTGGCTCCCCACTTTCAAAACTGCGTCGGACAAAACGCTGTAGTATTTCACGAAATCGTCAAATCAAAGTGAACATATGATGCAGACATTTCCTGGAATGATCACTGCTCTGTAACCCTAGATTTTTTATGATAGTGAGTTCTTTTTAACACACCGATGTGATGCTTTGATAGGTTTGTACAGATTATTTATGTGGTTTGGAGGGTGGATTGCGTATAAATTAGATGGAGTGGTGCAACACTGGGGGTGAATATGCATTTGCTCTGTCCATCTCTTTCGATAGTGACAAGCATATCCTAGAATACTAAATCTGGTGCCAGCAGTTTCTATCTCGACCTTCCCTATAATGTCAGCACGCTTCCTTCGTTGCTTAAAATTGCTTAATGTATGTGCACTTTCAACTCAAAAGCTCTTCAAAATTATTGAGAGTAACTTGAATTATCATCACACAACAGGGCATTGACGAGGGATGCTAGTTATGTTTACCTACAATGGAGAGATAAGACACCTCCTTCCCTTTATTGGTTTGCGGTAAATAATTTTCGTATGGTTATATCACATCAGAATCGTTCTCTTTATATGGACACCTACAGGCCCGACGTATCAGCAAAGAAGGGATTCGGTTTGTGTCCTGTTGATTTGTTTAGGGATTGAAGTCTGTTTCTATCATTTCACGTCTATAGCAATGCCATGTCTCCATCTTCAAGCATGGTGTATTATCAATGATGGGTGCCTCAAGTAGGTTGTATTATCAATGGTATATTATCAGCAAAGAAGGGATTCGGTTTGTGTCCTAATGATTTGTTTAGGGATTGAAGTCTGTTTCTATCATTTCACGTCTACAGTAATGCCATGTCTCCATCTTCAAGCAGGGTGTATTATCAATGATGGGTGCCTCAAGCAGGTTGTATTATCAATGGTGTATTATCAGCAAAGAAGGGATTCGGTTTGTGTCCTGATGATTTGTTTAGGGACTGAAGTCTGTTTCTATCATTTATCGTCTATAGCAATGCCATGTCTCCATCTTCAAGCAGGGTGTATTATCTATACAGTATCATGACCAACTCCGAAGAATGCTGGACAGTTTAGAAGAGGTGTAGTTTGCACTTTTGGAGTGTGGGAGATACTTGTGTCAGTCATGTTACGTAGACCTTCCTGCCTTTACAATTGTCAGTCGGTAGCAAATTTTGTCACAGGGTGATAAGGCTACTTCTCATTATATAAAAAGACTCTCACAGTACCTTCTATTGCTTACCTATGGTAACTGGCATGTTACTTCCAGGCTCAGCTCTAAGGAATCTAGGAGCACTAGAGACCAGCTTTTACAGCTGACACAATTGAGCGTATCAAATCCATGCAAAACTAATCTTGCCCAATTTAGAGTAGCCTTGAATCTGCGGCAACATAAACGAATTCCTTGAGCAGGTTAACATAAAGAAAGTCAACTTCTAGGGGAAATGATTACCCACTGTATCTTCGGATATCAATGGGTTACTAGCTAATAAAATTCTACCAATATGACGTGTTAACAGGAGTTGTGATCGTCGGTAAGGGAATGTTTGAGGTGCTATAATTACGTGCCACTAACTTCACCACACCCAAGTGCTTCCTGGTAAAACTATCTCTACCATTCTTTCAAGTACAGTTGCTACGACTATTGACAGTCAAATCTGTAGAGAAGGCTAGGTGGGAAATAGAACTTCAGATACAGTCAACTGTCGATATCTAAAACCCAGAGAGTGCCGGAACGGGGAGTAGAGACATCGAGAGTTCAGGTCATCGAGACATGGCCTCAAAGCACAGGAAATCGTATATTTGGTGTTTTAAATGCTTCATACTCCACAAAAATAAAAGAAATACCTACCATGCCACAAATTCTTAAACTACCCGTAAACCCCCGTTGTCTTGAACTTTGGAAATCTTGTCTTGATTATCAATTCAGACACGGCGAAAATTTTGGCCTTTGGTTACTTCATGAAGTCTTTTATTGCTGCTTCTTTTTGCAGAGTCTTTTTAGTAGGATCAATGAGGTTGAGAAATATTGAATTCAACTATTAGCAAGGTGAAAAGATCCAGGGCAAATGAGCCGTTTTACACTTGCCAGTATTCTACAATCTCAGTAATTAGAGCACTTCTTGGCTGTGAACTTGGTTTTGCATGAATATTCAAATTAGAAACATAATGAAAAGACCTTGGACGTCTGCAAAGCCTAACCTTTGTGACAATTCACAACATCGAGAGTAAGTTTTGAGGAAACTTTGCGGCATCTGTTATAACGTGAATTTATAGTTTTAAGACAGGAAATCTCATCAGTGGTTTTGGGGAAAGCTCGAGGTGTCAAGAGAAAATTATCACTGGGCTAGAAAATTCATTCAAATAGCAAAAGATTGGAGGTATTGGGTTTTGGGATCTTCAAACGGAAGGATTTGTTCAATATAGAATAGAGTTTGAGATATTATTCCAGACCATCTTGTATTCTGGACCATCGTGTAAAGAAGACCAACTGTAGCACCTCCCTCCTTATCTACTAAATTCCCCGCTTTATAGTGTCATGTCTCTACAATTTTGAAAAATGACCCAATCTCAAGGGGCCTGGTTACTAACTTAAAATCTACGCAAGCAATGCCATCCAAACATATCCTGAAATGTATTCACTCCGAGACGCCGATTGGCCAAATTATTTTTGTGTTGGAGGTCTCCGCGTTGTCTACCAACTTATATTATCGATCCTTGAATCGAAACTGCAGCTATGAATTCGTTGGGTGTGGCGATAGACGGTAACTCGCCTTGCAGGCTGTTAAAATCTATGCGGTACTCCATAGGAGACTACTTAGTCGTCGTAATTAAACTACTGTATTGATAAATATAGTGCTTTACTCCCAGAAAACCGAAGACTTATCAGATAGAGAGACAGTCGATATAAAGATATCCGGTTGGTTTGGAGTTGTGCCATCTCCTTTCCCTTGTTCTATCATTGTGCTCTAGACGAGGAGCAAGGGGCCAGAGAGTATGACAGGATATCACGTTTGCTCTTACAGAATCAATGTAATGCATCCAAACATCGAAAAGCTATTAGTATTGTCTACATCAAAATGCTAATTTGCTGTTTAGCACTTATCTCGATAAAACTGATATCAGCTACAAATTACTCCTTTGTCCTTACAGAATAGAAAATTCAAAGTTATCTTTTGTGCGAGTTTTCTTTTGTTGAAATTTGAAAAAGTCCTGTGCTTCTTACAGAATGAAAATGGTGTTAGAAATTGCTCGATTGTAGCAATTATCACCCAGTTCCACCAGTATCAAACTAATTAATCATGCTCACTGGGCTCTTCGTTGCAGTACATTAAATACTCTAGGGACGATTAGCATTGGAAACGTCGGATAAAGACGACAAATAGTACAAGTTGTTATAAATTTCTTGTTATACACTTTGTTAGGGGATCTGCCATTTTCCGAGTAATAACAATAATGTGGCTTAAACCCACAGCAAGAGCAGTGGAGATCATGACACTGCTAAAAAAGCAACTGCTGTCTTTTTATGGTTAGGTGCTAATTAGCATTGGTATACAATAGGTCTGTGGTTCTACGCAATCAACACTATTCTATTATGAGACACTTCTATCCGTAGGACGACCTACACGACTTTGAAGTTGGCACAGGATGCAGAACTCTGCTTAACAAATTGTGTGTATGGAAGAGCGACACAACAGTAAGGAAGTACGGTTCGAATCAATTATTACTTGCTTGTGTTGATCATCCTCGTAAGCATATTATTAAATACGTATAGGAAGTGATTACACTCCATACATAATAAGACAACTTTATCGCTGAACAGCACTTGGAGAGCCAATTGTGACAAAAAGCACCTCGAATGCTTTATAGCAACTTCGCTATTATTGGATACATTGATTCGAACTGGCATCAATGACGACTTAAGCTGTTCGATTTTATATGAGGAATAACATAGCCTACATGTGTTTGTTGGAAGATGGAAGTTTGAGCTTAGCTATTAAAGCATAACATAGTAACTGAGTAACAAAGCAAAAAGGGAAAAGGTAGGTAGGCTTTTTGTATCAATGCCGTCAGTAGACGCACTTGTTTCGCAATCTTATGAAACTGTGGAAGGGTTATCAGTACTTGTTAGCGTTAGTTATGCGGTCGAACCTGTGTGTAAGTCCATTGAGTTTTACTTGAAGACGACAATGGCTTGTTGCTTTCGCACCCCCAGCTGAACTTTCCCTAGCTTGCCTTTCGATCATCCCTGTTCCTGGTCTGCCTCTCGAACACTTGGCGGATTAGAGAGTCTTCCGTCCATATCGGTTTTATAGGATGCAGGATGACGCCGCAATCAACGAACATGCACTACTTTGATTAGTATGAAATAGACAGACAAGATAGAATCGTTAAGTTACATTTTGAATGTTGTTATTGACTTTTATTACCATAGCTGCGATCATAAGCTGCTCCGACAAGGGTACGAGGTCTTTCTGATTAACATCAGCTTTGGGCGAGATGTGGTATCACCTTGATTTGCGATTTCGATAAATAAGATACCGGTACGGTATAGTGCCAGAAAAAGCAAATACCGGTAAACATGATATATTTAACCACGTTTCAGTTCAACATACACTACCTTGTTGCAATCACTTAGTTCTTGTCGAACGGTGAAGCTTTTTTGCTCTGCATCGCAGGCTGGACAATGCTTAAGCAAGGATACGGTACCTTTGTTTTGTTAACATTTAAACGTTTATTTTGTTTTTCGTTTTATTTGGTGTACATGCTGCATTCTTTAGCCTAAGTGAGCATGCGCAGTGTCTTGCCACCACGTATCAGGGGCAAGCAAGGCAACATCTACTTTCAATGATAAGTCTGTTTAAGTAATCTCCAAGGTAAAGAATGTACATTTTTTTGTATGGTGTGCCTGGTGGAGTTTACGAGGCTGCCTAATTAATTTAAAATGCGATGGTTTTAAAAATTAAGATAAGAAATTCAGTTAACAATATGGACAGATTTACACTCTACGATTTTGTGGGGCCGACTCACAGTCATTGATGTCAGCACGGATAGCGCCGATTATTAGATAGTCTGTGACATTAGAACAGATTTACTGCCGATTTTTGATGTCGTGGCAGTACATCAAAGTTTTAACATGGGCGCATTGAAGTGGCGATGCAAATCATGGTTTTCACAAAAGCAGAAACTGCATTACTGTTTCTTGTACGGGCATTCTGTAAGCATATCAAAGAACAATACTGTGAGTTTTATCAACTCACTGAAGTTTTTGGATGAAAAACCAACCAGCTGCGAAATGACTATGTGGTTTCTTTTCCTATGCAATGCTATAATGCCATCCAGATGAATGCGGCCCCCAAGACCTAGGTGATTGCTTATGTCCCAGTCTCCAATTCAGCTTGTAAGAGAAGCTATTTGTGAGTAAGTTGAAATCCAAATCAGTGTTTTGTGCTCAAGTTCGTCGAGCGTGTCGTTGAGGCTAATTACGCGTAGGACTAATCTTGGCATCGTCACGTGACTAAATCTGCCCGACAAATCGTAGCGTGTAAATCAGCCTTAAGCCCATCGACTTGTACAGGTCCATGACGTCTGAGATTTGCGTCGAACGGGAGTATATTTTTACTACTGTCCATGTAGTTATTTCAAACTACTTTGGTTTTCTAAGGTTGGCGACAGATAATTCCTAATACCCTAGGCATTGATAGTGAGAATGTAGTGAACATGGTATCATTTTCTTTGTTGTAGGTCAGAAATAAAGTTATAGAAATTAGCAATTTATATTTTCGACATGATGATATACTGAAAATGTGAGTATGGGTCATATCATATTTATTAATTAATGGGTATTTATATTTTAAATGATGCGGTTTTTTGTGCAGTAACGACAAACAACCAACATGTTTGTTTACTTGCCGATGGCGAGACTTCAAACATAGTTTACGGTTAAATAATAAATTCATTTTTGATAAGCGTTCTTATTCTTTTTTCATCTCGTATTGTTCTTGCTTCTCCCCTTCCCTGCCCCTGTTCCTTCACGTCTTGTTTTGGTTTCTTCTTGTATTATTCTTGTTCTTTACGTCTTGTTTAGTACACATTTCTTTTCGTCACCTTCTTGTTCCTTTCCATCGTGTTTTTCGTCTTGCTCTTGTTATTGTGTTGTCTCGTCTGAATCTTGTGCCTCCACTTCTTATTGTTTCCCTTCTTTTAGTTCTTGCTCTCGTCTTGTTCCTTCTTATCTTTTTCTTGTGTCGTCACTTCTTGTTGTTATTCCATCTCATCTTGTCCTTGTTCCTTCCTTTCTAGTTCCTTTTCCTTCACGTGTAGTTTTACTTCCTTTTCATCTCTTTCTGAAATCTTTATCTCCTCTTGTCATTATTTCTTTTCTTTGTTTCCCTTTTCCCCCTGGCTGTTCCTTATTATCTCTCAGTTAGTCCTTTTCCTTTCTTATCTTGTTATTATTCTACCTCGTCTTGTTCTTCCTTTTCTTGCTCCTGTTCCTTATGCTCTTGTTTGACTCGCTTCTCATTTTTTATTTATTTCTTCTAGTTTTGCCCTTTTGCCTTTAGGTCTTATTCTTGTTTGATATAGTCTTGCCCCTGTTTCTTCTAGTCATAGTTTTGGTCCTTTCCGTCTTGTTCTTTTTCTTTCAAGTCTTGTTTTTTTCAATGTTTTGGTTCTTTCACGTCTTGTTTTTCCTTCCACATCTACTGTGGTTTTGCTCCTCTCGTTCGTTTTCGTCTTAGTCTTCTTTCCTTACGTCTTATACTTATTTAACCTCTTTCTGCCCTTGTTACTTCTCGTTTTCCTCTTGGTCCTTCTCTTCCTATTTTTTTCGGATTGTTCGTGTTTAACACCACTTTTGCTTACAGTTGAATTAATTGATGTTTGTTCTACCAGTGCTTTAGAAAAAGGAGTAAACTTAGTAGTAAACAGAGAAAGATCTTATTTTCCCTGCTTAACATATGTAAGTAATGTAAAACGTTAAATATTTTTATACATATAAATAAATTTCTTTTCTAGGTTTAGAAATACTGGAGCGGACTTGAATGACGACGGTGCGTATTAATGAATCTCGAATCAATGATTAAAACATTTGCTTACTATTCTGTTGTCTTTGCAGCATTTTAACACTTCCTTATTCTATTCATTTGTCTTACTTAATGTTCCTCTTAAATAGGAGAGATTTAAAGAGGAAAATTGAATTTGCGATGCAAAATCATTATATAAGAAGAGATGTTAGGAAAGGAGGTTAAAGGATATGAAAATATACGGGAAAATGAAGATTCAAACTTGTAAATATTCTGACGCTTGTCGACTCAGTTGATGCCATTGATGGTAGATATTTATGATTTCTTGTATTTATACTTTAATTCCCTGCAGATAACGTGAAATAATCACCTCAGATTTTTATGTCCGTATCACAAGTGAGGAGAGTTAAAGAAAACTTTTTCTTTTCATTCGCGTACCACTCCTACACAGCCATGCAGTATCCATCCCCCACCCCAATTTTTTTCTATTATTGGCACGGCTTTTTTCTTATCGGTTATTATCTCCATCATCAACCCTACGTTATGAAAAGCATTTCACGGATTCTCTGGCATTTTAATGGAGGAAGACGTCTTACTACGTTTGCCAACCAGTATAGGAAAAGGCTCAATCCTATGAGACAGCCTTTACTTCACCGTCTGCTTATTTGTAATGTCTCGTAATGCTTAATAGCTATTGGATACTCATTAGGGGATAGTAAGAAGATTAACATTCCCATTTCTTGCAGGTGTCTTAGAGTACAAGGAATTCCATCATGTAACATGGAATGGAATCATGACCTATTTGACGAATATTGCGAAAGAAAATCCGCGAACTCTGAGTCGTAACAGTAAGCAAGCTTGGGTAGATCATGGGGACGTAAAAGGTCTTGCAGAAAGGTAGGACAACGCTTTATTCTTCAACATGGTCTCCGTGTTGTTACTGAGGGAATTTGTTTTACATATAGTTTTTAGAAAGCTCGTTAGATAAGTGCTAAGATTAAAAAACCTGAAAAGTATGTGAAGTGGTGGATTAGGAAGTCCTACCTGGGGTCAAATTGTATCTGGTTTTCTTTATGTCTTAATAAGTGATCAGCATTATTTACATATATGGTGACGAAGAAAATCAAAAAGCAGACCAAAAACAACCTGGTCGATCGCTGCTTTTAAATACATAAGACTGGAAGTTGTAGGGTTCTAATAGGAAGACTTGAAAAGGAGCTTTAAATAACAATGCATTAGATTTGACATCCTTTAAAATTATTTGCGCTTATAATAGTGCCTAGACTGTAGTCTTCTCCTTCATGAGCTTGTTTTGATAAAGCAAGAAGGAGATCGGGACAGCAATACCATGCTTGCTTGCGCATTTTGTTCCGTCGGGAAGATACGTACCACAAAATTGCAAGTGTTGAAGACTAAGCAAGGGAGAAAACTGAATAAGTGGAGACAGGCTTAAACCTTTCAAGCCCATTGCTTGCGTAGATACTACTATGGTAAGTTATCTATATATAATACTAATAAACAATATCTGTAATCGATTTTGAAGTCAGAATGGCTTGTAACGCGAGGGCACATTTTATGTCAAATCATCTTTAATATATTTTTTGCATTTTGTGGTCAAAAGGTTGAAATGTTTGACCAAAAGCAGGGTGATCTAAATAGCAGGCCTGGACAACATGCAACTGGAGGCTGCGACTGGAGGCCATTCGAAAATTTGGAATAATTTAACCTTTCATCCTCAACCATAGTATATGCAATTTATGATTATCGTGTACTGGATTATGGAGTCATAACAATAGTTGATGTACGCAGCAGACAGTACATAGCAGATTGATGCTCATATTTAACAATTAAGATGGCATTTTCCTGTTAGTGGATATCTGGTAATTACTAGATGGGAAGCACTTGCTTGCTATATATGTTTCCAATGAACAATGGGTGGGAAACATGGTCTTTTCTGAGGATATTATGTCCCGGAGTATCTCGCTCAGTTAGTCAATAATTTGAAGACGTAAACATGTTGACGTCTAAGGAAAGGAATGCAATCTGTTCTTGGCAATCCCTGGTAGAAAAGTGTAGATAACTTGTGCGATCCTGATTATCAATACTGCTATTTATTTGATAGCTTTCTGTGTGATTTTTGTGATATCGTTAATTGTTAATCACAAGTTACTCTTTGGGACTACTCCGCTAGTTCGGCCATTACCAACCGAAGTCATGCTGTCAAACCTTGCCTTGATAACGTTGTGTTTGTAATGGAAACCACAATGAGAGTAACAAGGAGCATGCATTTCGACTCCCTACGGACGAGGAAGAAAGAGAAAGGTGGCTTACAGGTATACCTCGAGACAATATACCGGACTCCAAATACACTGTTGTCTTGTGAACGCCATTTTCCTTCAGGATACAAGACAATTACTGTTCGTGGTAAAAGGAGATCTGTCAACCCACCCTCAATATTCGAATGCATTAAGCCAAGATTGATTCCAGCTCCCAGCTCCTCGGAGAATAACAACAAAATATTTGTCATCAAGTAGAAGTACTCTTCCAGACGTTATGTACTTGTTCTTTCGGCAGGATATGGTAACATCTTTGACACCTTGTGCGAGCATGCAATCAGTAAGGAATTAAAGCTTTGTGGGGAATTACCGCATGAATCGTATACAATTTCAACAAAATGATAAGATACCCAATCGCTAGTATTTGATGAGGCAACGAGTATTCGTCGTTTCTCACTAAAAATAAACACTAATCTTACGTTTGAAGATATTCACTGTGGAGTAAAATGCATTATTTATACCTTATCGAAAAATCACATTAATATTATTTCCACATTCTCTCAGTTGGAGGAAGCTATAAGGTTGCTTGGTGCAACGTCATAAGACGAAAAAAATCTGTGTTAGTGCAACATGTTACTACCATGTATTCACTGGCATATGTAGGTGCTAAAAAATATTTACCTGAGACAGTTGTAAGGGCATTTGAATACGTTGAAACATCTAGGGCTTTATATTCTATGAGCTCCCAAGTATCAAAGCATTAACACGAATAACTGCTCAAGTCAATGCATCTCTTTATGATTCAACATTTATGAGTTCTCTATTCAGTAATTTAACAGATGTTCAACAAAAGAATTGTATTTTCCTCATTGATGAAGTCTATGTGAAACCATCCTTCAGATATCATGGGGGCACTGTCTTTGGAAAGCCTTGAATAGGTCCCAAGATTTGGCCCAAACTATTTTGAGTTTTATGCTAGTATCTTTGTTTGGTAGGCCAAAATATGTGGGGCTTGTTTATATTGCTGGTTATGTGATTCGTCATGAAACAGGTTTTAAGGATACCTACGGTTCTTTCAATCAGTATCGGTCACTTGTTGGTGATATAAATTTGGGGTACTCCAAATACCGGGGGACAGGGTCTGCTAATCAGTAATTTTTGGATATATATTTTTCCGTGAAATATCAGATTTTGTACGTAGGAAATCGTTGTGTCTTGTACTTTTAGAGATACAGTGACATTAAAATTTGCAAACAACGGGAAGTCATACTAGGACATTGGCTAATGTGTATTTGTACACTAATTGTACACTCCAAGATCAACAAAGGAGACCAAACAGAGAGTTTTGAAACTGTCAACATCCTAATATATTAATGTTAATTATTTTCAATGATTTATCCTAATATTTCATTCTTAGAACAGTCTGTGGTCTTTGTTTATATACTGTTTTTTTGTACCTCCATACAGTGTATTGTAGGAAAATCAGTGAGCTGAATGTATACCATTGGTTAAATTAATTATAATTTGGATGACACCCCTCCCCTAGTCTCCAATAAGACTTGTTATGAATGATTTTGCCAAAGGATGCATTTAACACTATCATCATGATAAAAAATGCCAGTTATCAACTGTCAATCTACATTTTTACGATGGCCTCCATTGGTGGCCTCCAGCTGAGTGTTGTCCATACTTGTTATTTAGATCGCCCTGACCAAAAGCCTTTCAAGCCACCATCTCATCAGACTTTCGTTATAATTATGTCAAGGCGCCCATCACTGTCGCATTTCTCACCCTACACATCGGTACGGCAGGATTACAGAAGACATGTGACAAATTTGGCTTTGAATGCAGCTAAATTCAAAGTTTTGTTAAACGATGTTGTTTGATACTATATCTAAGGAGCCGTCACCGTGGGACGGAGGACTGTTGCTGGGGTCAGTTTGTACGAATGTGATCAAACAAGATTACTAAACACCCAGGACCAATGAAAACCCTGTTACGTAATGAAGTTGAGTTTTTCGCAGGTCGTCAAAATTTATGAAGTGATTATGTTAAAATCAAAGCAATTCGTACCTATAAATCTTAATAACCTTTTAATTGTGGATTGATTATATTGATTGCTTGATGGAAAGATGGATTGATTTTGAAATTTTGAGATTAGATTGAGATTAGTTTAATTAATTACTAGTTTATTTTATTGTTTATAATTTAATCGTTTACTTTATAACTTGATAATAGTATAATCTAATGGCCTCTTATTCTTTCCGATGTACAGAAATTAATGGAGTCCACTAGAACATCAAATGTTGCCAAAATTTTTGAAGCCTTAAAGATGATTTTAAAATGCCGAAAAGGCGTATAAACTTTGTACTCATTGCTTACGTTTAGAATTGCTGCTGTCACTGGAATGCCATTAGATGTAATCAAATCAAGTGAAGAGATACAGGTAACGCCCAATCACCATTTCGTTTGCTATAATGCTCATAACCACGAGTTGTTAGGAAGTAAGGCAGTCTGGTGGCAAAGAAGTAGCTGTCGGTAAAGATATTTCACTGTCGAATCTTAGTAGGTAATGCGATGCAAAGAGTCTATGATTTCTTTAGGATCCCAAGGCTTAAAGAGTTAATGGGAAGTGTCGATATTGTAAAACCAAAAAAATTAAAATTCAGAAATTGTACCAGAAGGAGTTAGACTTGTCGTATTTCTGTGTCGTGATGTGCCCGGGTCGAGGTATTCTTATTTCTGGATTTATTTTCATTTCATTATTTTCTCCAGGTTGTCAAATATCTTCCTGGAGGCCACTATCATTGCCATTTTGATTCGATGGATACTCTGGAAATCGAAACTCTTCCGTGTTGCACTTACCGGGATACAAGGCAGTGCCGGTTATGCAGGTGAGAGGCTATGATTGCTAGCCATGCAATGTTGAGGTAGGGCAGCGCGCTTGATTGTAAAAGGCCATGGCACGAGAAGGACGTTATCTGTATGGTTTATTTGATTCGTATGTTAACCCACATACACGTGTACTACTGATTCGACCGGCTTCTCGAGTATTGATGTGCGCAACACTGATAACGTAAACCGAGAAACCTCTTTGAAGTTTACAAACAATAGCCCCTGGGACGTAAACTAGCGGTATGATTGACGCCGGCATGTTAGATTCGCGACATTGTCGGTGGAGTTACTTGTATTGAAACTATTGTTACGTTTAGAAGGATCTAGAAATAATTGGACAGAAACACTTTGTAGTACTTTGTTGTGTATACGCAGTACAAGGGGGCATTTAAAAAGAGTTGTAGAGGTTCGTATTCCGTTTTATCAGTGCCCCGCGGTAGAAAAAGACAGACATTTAGTCCCGAGGAAATAGAAGAGTGATAGAATTGGTACGGTTAATTTGCAATTTAAAGTTATCCGTCAATTTATACATCCAATGTTATTAACAGCATCTAATTTTTTGGACGATTTATTTATGAAATGACCCAAAAATATTTTAAAGTCTATGAAAATATATTTATTCTTGACACAGGTACATCACCGTTTTATACTTTTTGAACGACGTTGAGGATGGAGGAGAAACTGCGTTCCCGATGGCGGACAACTTAACATTCAGTGGCAAGGTAGGGCTTCATTGTGATATTTGTACTTGCGTAGGTTTTGTACATTCATATTATTAATAAATTAGGATTAGTTTTATTTTTAATTCAGTACGATACTTACTAACGATAGCAACTTCATCCCACTTAAATTGAACTCAAATGGGTCGCCTCCATTGTTAGACAACAGTTGGCTGCTTACTTATCTCCGTATAAAACTGCACGAAAAAGCGAATTCATTTTGTACTAAATAGCTTTTTTCGCCTGACACTCCTTCGACATCGACGACATCTTCAGGATAGCCGTTAGATAGAAAAATTTGCCTTAATGAATCGATTTCTGCTTGTAATTTCCCTTCTGAACAAAT
>JAAAKL020002236.1:0-26922 GCA_010016065.2 Carybdea cf. marsupialis auct. non (Linnaeus, 1758) | reverse complement strand
CTCTCGTAATACCCTGTTGTATATTTTTCGTAAAAAGACATTTTCTTAACCTCCCTAGACCACTGCCAATTTTATGTACCCTCGTTGCAAAGTAAGAGTACTTTGTGAGGGTTTCCCTTCAATTTCTGGGACTTAAGCATAAATTTGGTAATAGCGCTAAGATTGTAGTTTTCCCTTTGATTTTATGTGATGTACAAACGAGCAGGCTTATGTTTTTCCAATACCGTTTCTTAAAGCATCGTATTCCAAAAGGCAGGCCAATTGATGATTCAAAATGATATACAACATTTTACATTACAAATAAGCTACTGAGCCGTACGAACGTTCTTGAGTCACTACCCGCCTATTCAGGTAACCGTCATTGAACACCGGTAGTAAACAACGAAGCAAACAGAAGGTAAAAAATCTTACCACACTCAGCCTTGATACTTCAAAAGACGCCTTATTGTTAAATTGAAATATATAGAATGTCTTAAAACAAAAACTTACCCCTGACTTCTTTTTAGCTCTGAAAATCATGGCGAATTCGACTTGATAGTGACTTGAGGTGACTACGTTTCTGGTCTGTCCGTTCGAGATCGTTTCCTAGGCGAACTGGTTGTTATGATCACTTAAGCAACTGCTTTTGTATTTTGGCGCGAAAGAATTCCTCTCTTTGGGAACAATAGATTCTATCTGAGTAAGTGGGTGCCGACGAAACTGTTCACACTGCAGGTCTACATAGAAGCTCATCATCCTTATTAGGATTACAAACCCACGCAGTTTGAGAGAGAAATCAGGGATGAAGTGCCGAGAGGCGGTTGATATCTAGTGACATATTGCACGGAGGGGATACTACAATGGTAATAGTGGGTGAAATACACTCAAGTAGCGCTTGCAGCAGACTCACTTAGAATCTTTGATGATATTTCTTGTTAATATTTGCAAATACCCCACTTTATGCGGGGGAGTGGTATGCGGTGGGATTACCAAGCAATGTGTAATTCAGTTGAACTTTCAGTCTCTTAAGTCTTCAATAGCTGGAAACAAATAGTACATTATTACAACCATTTTCCTGTTTCGAAGGAAAAATTTTGGATGCAGGGTGAGGTTTTGGCAGTACTTTACGGTTATAGGTATACAAGACAGACTGGAATGAGGAGTAAACTTGACAGTGATTCTTTAAGTCTATGTATCGTCATTTTATCAAATAACTTTTTAGCTCAAAAGTAAACATTTTGAGGTATATACAGGTTATAGAGCAATTGCCATGGTTCTTTGAAATACACAGTAAGTAAAAGAATACTGCCTCAGTGTGTACTTTCTGAACGGATCTTGGCAGAAATTCTGCCATTGATAACTAGTATGCTTGAGTTGGAAGTATAGAAACACCCACGCGTTAGCGCAGTGCGACCTGTAGGCGGGTAAATTGATGAGCCCAGGGAACAGGATCTTTCCGCATCGGGCAATTTGTTTAAACAAACCAGGACACTATATTTCAAATCTAAGCCAAGATGCCTATCCTTTTCCTGCGCAGACAAGCTCGATCAAACTCAGTCTATTTGATGTCTTCTATTATGTATTTGGTATACTTGAGTGATCGTTGCTGCAGTTATAGTGAGCGATCCAGCAACCAATCACTTACCGCTTTGAGAAGGTTGATTCTAAAATGCAGAACCGTTACTGTATTGGGGTACGTAATATCAAATGTAAGGAATGAGAAGAAAGATATATTCAAAGGGAACTAAGATTGGAGTTGGAGCATCGACGCCTGGGTGTAGAACACCGGAGAGATCGTGGCAAACAAATTTAGTTTCTCATCACCTGTTTCCCCATATATTTGCTACGTTGCTGAAATGTTTAATGTACCAAAGGGACTTTGTATCAAACATTGCTGTCAAAACAGCTAGAGCTATTTTCTTTCGCCTTTACTCGTGTAAAAGCTGCCGTAGGCGGCCTATGCTCGTTTTGGGTCGCTTCGCTCGCAAGGGATGATTTTTAATGCTTTTTTTAAAAAGAAAAGCTTATATAAGTTATATTGTCACAATTGTCTGTTATAATTAAATAAAATCATAATTTTTTCCAAGTTATTCTAAATCTAAATAGCACTTCTTATGCGCCTACCAATAGGTAGCAAAAATGCAAAGTTTCAGCACAATCAGCCGAGCCTTTTAGGAGGAGTTATGGATCACACACACTTACACACATCCGTGAATCGTTACAAGAATTCCTAGATATAGCTTCAAATATGTGGACACCCATGAAACCTGTCTTAGAGATCAGCACGCAGGAAACTTGGTCCTTTATTATGAAGTCCATTTTATTCTTATTGTTACTCAAGTCAGTAAAGCCTTGGTAACAATATAAGCACACGATTAATTTATCTTCACAGTAACGTCTTCAAACAAGAAAGTGCTGTTCTTTATTAAGAACTACCTGTAATTGGCGAAACTAATATGATGCCGTGGTGCTTAAACATATATTCACGAAAATCGTTTGAAGACGAGACAAGACATCATAAAAATGAAATACCTTTTTTGAAAGAAAAGGACCTGGTTTTATCCTTCCTAAGGCAATGTCATGAACGAATAAAAGGTTGTGCATATCCAAATCATTATGAAATCAAGCAATATATATATAACAACGGTAAGGTCTATTATTTATTTTCTACTTTGACTGCACAATATTGTTAATATAGAAAAATATAGGAATAAGTAGATAGACGAATGACAGTAGACAGATAAATGAAAAGGTTTTCTATACATTTAGGAATATTTTTACTTATAAAGACTTTTTGTGAAAATTTTAAATTTAAATATAAAACGGGTGATATTCAGGCTTCTGATGTTTTGCATTAGCAAAGAGATTTACAAAGTTGTGTTGTGTAGCCATATGGAGTTTCCCACGGGTGTAGGACCCCTGCATATCTGACGTAGAACGGAAGAACACAATGGCACTAAGAGGGCTTGAATTTTTAGTCAAAATGAAAGGGGAAGCAACGGGCAATATTTCTTTCAAGTTTAATCTAGGTCATTTTTTCTTTCATGGATGTGGTTTATTTTGTCATTCTGGGCTTCTTTTATGGTATAATTTGTTTATATTTGAAATATTTGGCAATCCTGGCAGTGGAGACAACTGGATAAGGTGCCTCCTCTCCTAGGGTTAATTCGCTACGATTACATTTTATAATCTACTGACATCTAGTTTTGTATTTTAGGCGATTTTGCTGACATAGAAAAAGTTTCTTATCTTACTTCTAGGATATTCAGATATTTTCAGTGGACACATGAAATATATCTTACAGACAGTCATCAATATAATGCACTTGTGACGTTAGCAGTTGCGGTAACTTTTAAGCGTGCTACCGGTGACACTTCATTTGATATACGAGAAAAGGTAACAATATAGTAACTCCTCTACCTGTTCCCTAGATCCCAGGGACCTAAACTAATTACTTGAAACATTTATAATTTGAGAAGGGTACCTGACGTAGCTTTTCTGGGAAATTGTGTAAGAGTGCTTAGTGGAAAAACATGATATGCAGCCAGCGCTCAGCTAGCTGGTTGAGCTAAACATCCCAAACCGACAATTCTTGCTTTTCTACTCTACTACCATCAATGTTCACGAGTAGGCTGGCGTCAAACTGGGCAATTTATTTAGGCTCTCAGGCGTCTTTATCTATATTGGCGAGGGTAATCGGTGCACAAACTTTAAATAAGGTAATGGTCTTAAGTTCGGAGAGGCTAACTTCAAGCGAAAAGCAAGTGAAAAATTTTGCAGCCGGGCTAGATCAACAGAGGAGAAGCTTTCAAGGTGACCCCGACCATTTTTTATGTTTTTCTGCATAGGGAAGCTACCAGTCAAGTTAATAGATTTTTGAGACAGCTGTCTTTTACTAAGGACAATCTAAGGCCGTATTGAAAACTTTACGGATGTTGATGTGAATAGAAACCAATTTCTTGTGATCCTAGGAGTTATGTTAAAGTAGACATAGAAAACAAAATACTAGGGTTTTGACAGGAAATACTGTAGAGCAGCTGCTCAGAGTCTCCTACTAACTCATTAAGAAAACATAGCTGGGTAGTTCTTAAAAGAACAAGTTAAGCCTTCAGGCGTTTGCATGATTCGGGGAGCAATCAATGTTTGCTAGTCGGTCCATAATAAAACTCCTTTAGAGCTGAAATTGGGGTAAACAGCATATTGTTGATCTTATCAACATGGTATTGAATGTTATCAAACTGTTCTTTCTATCTTGTGGTGCGAACAAGAATTGAGCTGCATATTATGCCCACTCTTCCTTATTCTAAGAAACCTAAGGGGAGTGGGATTTGAATTGGTTTTCAGAATTGCTTAGCTCTCGTGCAAGATTGCATATTTTCATAACTGTGATTATGGGAGGGGTGTTTTTCAGCATACCTGCTGTTCATCCCAATTAAGCATTGTCTTGTATCTAACCATGGGTGTAGGGAGTTAATAGGTACTGCCATACCAGAGCAGACTACGCGAACCTCAACTTTCTTTGTATACAAAAAAAATGTTTTCTGACCTGATTAATCACAGAGCTACGAGTTGGCATGAAAAGGAGACGAGAAAATGCATTACTATTAATATCTTTCTACGTTGATCATATTTTTGGAAAATTATGGAAAAGTTCATGTGGAAGTACAATTCCTCTTAGAAATCCGAATGAAAGTAAAGACAAGTTCTAGTATATCTCTGCACTGTCAACATTTCAAATGTGTTAACAAGGGCGTGAAACAACATCGTAGTCTAATTGATTGGCTCTGAAACATTGCTGTTAAAGTTTGCTTTAGCAATCATCCTTCTTGTGCTTTGATGGTGTTATTGTAAAGGTCTCTATTGCACGACGAAATGCCTAAAATGGCAAATTCATGACAAAGCATCGAACATTCACTGCACGTTCATCCGTTCAGAATGCAAAAGAAAATCCTCCAGCAAAATACACCTTAAAAAGCAGCTTAATTAATAAATGGAGGGTCGAAGTAGAAGCTGTAAGAACAAAGATTTGACATTTTGACAATGACAGACTCGCAATAGTCTATGGCGTGACGAAAACCTCAGAGATGTCACGTCCTCTCTGTGTCAAAACTATAAATTATCACGTCACTTTTATCCAAATGTCCTTTAAATAAATAAGATATGATTGTGAATCTAGTTTAGTTGGGTCTGCTTAGCGATATTTACTAGAAGAGATGATGTCAGAGTGGTTTCACCAGCCATGTGGATAGCCGAGTCAAAGTCTATTTGGCCTGGTTGCATACACTTAACGTTTTCTAGAGACATTCCTAATTGGTACCCTGATGTCGGGTACTTCTTTGTAGTTTTAGACTAGCTTGTCATATTCAATCTGCAAAGTCTCTGAGAATTCTCTTCTATCAAGAAGAATCATAAAGGAAATAAAATCGATCAAACTCACAATGGCAGTATAATTAAAGGGCCAAAGGGTCCTTAATCATCTTACATCGTTACATTTTTTCTGTAAGCGAAGAATTTATTTTACCCGTATCTATATTTGTATGAGTCAATAACTTCTTAGGTGCTCACTCAGAGATCATCGCATAGGGCATCGCAAAAAATGCATCGTGCATGCACATCGAGGTTTTGGCAAGACCTAACACTTGATAACAACTTGATATTTTCAAATCCTCTCTTCTCTATAACACTTTCTACTTTCAATGGGCTGTGGACAGCATGATGGGCCGGATGACAGTCCTCTCATGGTAAGGTCACATGACACGGAGAGGCTGGTCTCCAAAATTACGTTGAGAATGCGATGTCCACTGATGCTGTATCAGGGGCTAATGTGGCGACCAGAGGAAAGTGAACTAAGTTCACATCGGCTCAACATAGCGCTGTTGGTAAAGCAATACGCCACAAATGCGTGGACCCGGGGTTCGAGTCCCGGTGATGACATTTTCACTTCTCTTTAGTATCTCTTCAAACTTGATAAACCCTAGCACACAATACCATAACATTAAAAATAATAACAGCTTAACATACGTACCAACACGTAATTTCTACAAACACTTTTATTTAGATGCTACTTCAACAGACGAGATGCTTGTTGACGGGCCTATTTATCTTTCTATTCGCCTGACATTTATAACATTATCTTGGGTGAACTCAGTCTTTCTAAACGAAATTATTCCGTTACTAATGTAAATTTGTGATCAAAGATTAAGGAGTTTTGCTTCTATTGTTTCATTGCTTAACCGCAGCACGATAAAAATTTTAATTGCCTGAAAGAATTATTCCTCTCGACTTTCAAGGTGCTGCAGGCCCCACGGTCCTCTTAGCTCGTATGCTTATGCATATATAGAATGACTTAATAAAATTGTCAAACATAACAATTTACCCCTGAGCTACATGAATTGTATTAATTTTGTCTCCCAGTTAGTAGATAAAGCTATCCATCCTTAGGCATTATCAATATTGCTAGAGCATGATGTGCGTGTCTCTTACATGAAATCACACGGTACAGTGTTTTCGATCATTCTGACGTGAGGCAGGCTGTAGAATATAGCCAAATTTTACTTGTTATTCATGCTCAATATCCTTGTGCCTCAAAGACAACGAGACACTACTGTAGCATGTCAAAATCTTATGAACATTGCTCGGTTCAGCTTGATAACAAAAATTTCCGATATTGTGTACGTTCATAGTAAAAATCGAATATAAAACTTTACACTGTGCAACCTACGACTTTAAGATCCGGGATCTCCACGAGCCCTTGACCCTTTAAAGCTTTCGTAACAGAAAAAGCAGGACGGCTTGATCTGATATCTGATCCTGAGAAGAACATTTAATAGAGTAATTTAACAGTCAACATAAAGAGGTCTGTATTTATTCTCTACACTTTTCGTCAATGTAAATCGCTTGCATTTCAATTACTCAAGAGGGTAGGCTACCAGCTTCAAAGAAAGTATATCATTACACTATGGCTTCAGGATTTGGCACGCATTTGATATACTATTGTACACCGAGTTTTCAGGATATATTTGAACGACATAAATTCTGTTAAAGGTAGCTTTTCTTCGCTGTCATGAAATTCCAGTCCCCGACCCAGCATGATCAGGTATGCAATGCTATACAATGCCGAAGTAATACACAAGCAAGTCATCCTATTTGGGCTATTCTAACGACAGGGGCATTCATCTAATCTCTGTTTTTCTTGTGTACGAGTAACATTTTTGTGTAATACACTATGGCCACCTGAAAATAGGTGTATGAACGCCTCCCGCTGGATCCGTCCCTGACTTCGTATTGATATAACACAAACAGGCTTTCCCGTCCTTGTCCAACTAAACGGACCTTCTCTACTAACAGTCTATTGAAATATTCTTTAGAATATGAAGAGCTTTTAAACCCGCGAACTAAATTATGTTTACAATTGGGTCAAGAAAGAACAAGAATGACAGAGGTAAGTATACAACTCGCCGGTCGAATATCGCTGTCAACCAAATCATTACTTAATTCTCTATTATTCTACCTTATAGCTTGCTGTAAGCTCTCAAGTTAGGGATGAAAACCTGACCACATTCCTGTTAATGAGTTTCTCTTAGCTGAAATCTCATAATAAGCAATTCTGCAGGCTGTCATGCATTGGATAATAAAAATCTTTTACAGGAGTCCATTTTGGCATGCGGGACTCTTTGTATAATTCTAAACTATCTTTTAATTAAATCACCATAGATACAATCCTTAGAACCTGATATCATTCAAGCGGCAAAGTTTAGAGGACCTTTATGACATCAGCTCCTTAAACAATCAGTTTTTAATGTCGTGGATACCAGATTAGGAACGTGGGCTACAAAGAATGCCATTATTGCACAATCTGTAGGCAACGTGATGCCTCATTTGTCTAGCTTTTTAAAATAGACTGCACTATATAAATCGGTGACATTCGTATATTATTATGTGTTAATGAGTAAATGATAATTTTAGAAGCCACATTTAAGGCACCAATTAGAGCAGTGAGTCTCCGTTATGTCAACTTCAATTCAGAAACTTGAAGCGCATTGAAGGACGTGCAGTGGTATAGTTCAAGAACATATCCTATTTTGAAAGATACATGGATAACATAAAATCAGTCACGATACAACCATGTGACCCCATCGCACCCTCGGCGTCCTCTTATCAACTGGGCTAGTGATTCTAACCTGCTGTAAAGTCCCCCGTGAACAGTAAATTTTTAAGCATCGCTAGCGTTTATTAGACGTTTTACCGTGTCCTATGTCCTTATTGCTACACTAGCTTCCAATCCTCAACTCATCGAGCTCTACGCAGTTTGCAAACTAACCTCTCTGCCACATGGAAGAACTGCCGCTAGGTTTACCAATCTGTCCAAATCACATTGAAAGTTGCGAATTATCATCGAGAAAGATTATAGGGAAAATGATAAGATCATAAAATTTAGGCGTATTGATCCAATCACATCTAATAGCTCAATGATATGATCATATAAAGTTCTGACGATGACGACCATCGGAGCTAGACCATCTAACTTTATACGGATAGCTCTTCTATTGCAAACTAGTCTATTGCAGAAGCAGGGTAGCAAAGGACATGATTCTTTGCGTCCTCTTGTCTTTCCTTCCTTCAGTCATTTATGATGTTATCAGACGCTTGTTTTTCCTGATGGTATAACTGAGGAAGCAAAATTATCTTGTTTTATATCTTGATCACTTTCGCTCATCCCTTGCTCGCTCGGAGTAGTTTGTGTTTTCCTCTTTCATTATCCAAAGCGCCTTCACCGTCTCTCTCTAAAGTCTCATCTCTGGTGTCCCTTATCTCTCTGGCTTCGCTCCTTATGTTACAGTTGTCACATATGTAAGTTAGTACCAGCCAAACGCAACATTCTAGGAGTCAAAGCCTGGTGTTTATGCTAACCTTCAAAATCTATACAAAGTTTAGAAGCTACTGTTATGCCAAGTGGATTGTTGCATTCACTACTTTGAATCGATTCAGAGCAGGTGCTACAAACAATATATAGACCTAGTTATGCCTACTCCATTTTATAACACTATTTCTTGTTGTTAGTTCTTATATTTCGGACACCTGGGACCTCAGAGGACATTGTATATAGGTTTTTGGCAAAATGCTTTAAAATGAAAGCAGTACTTTTTACTTCAGCCCAAATGGTAACTTGAAACCAAATTTGGTCATAGTATGTCCTACCAAGAAAATGCTTAGGGATTAGGGAAGTTCCCCATTTTGTTCAATAGTTAGAGAGTTTTAACAATGAGCCTTCCCGACTTCGAAAAAGAGCAGAGTCGCAAAGGTCGTTCAAGGTTGCAAGTGAATTCGGATGTCTTTTCATTGTTAGATATGCTTCACGTCCACATCAGACCACTGTCCACTAACTCTCCTGACATTTCGTTTCATAGATATTATTGATACCAGGCGGAAATACTTTGAATTTCATATCAAAATGTTGTTCAGAAGATCCTCCCTCCTGGAGCTGTGACAATGCCCATCATAAAGTTGCATGGATATTTAACCCAAGTGAGTTACTTCTTCCTCCTTTTCTTTCAGTGTCATACGCGATCCGCGCTTTGACGTACCAGCTGCTTCCAAATATATCTGTCTTGCGCTTTGCGCCAAACTTTCTCCAAGCTGTCAATGTTGGGGTCCATTTTGAAATTGTTGGTGTATAATAATCGTTGACCACCACGTGCACGTTTGCCTGGGATCTTGTCCGTAAAGCAAAGTCTTTCAAGAGTGCCCTTGCAAATAATGTGCCCAAGAAACTTCTTCTCAGGGAGTTCACGTTCTTGACAAACTCGAGAAAGGGTGACAGCAAAGAAGTAATATCATCACTTCTCCTGTGGAAGTCTTCTGGAAAAATTCACTCCCGAAAACTCACCTATGTAAATACTACCATCCGTGACTCTGGTATCCCAATGGAAAATCTAAATCAAGGAAGGATGGACCGTGCAATGTGGAGGAGAACAAGCCCAGATATTCCGACACAAGTTGACCGATGGTGATGATGGGTTACAGCAAGACAGTACAGCTAGTCAGCGTTTCTCATAGTCCCAAAACGAGGACGAGGATTGCGGGGAAATTTCATGAATATTCCAGGACTGGCTTTAATGATTAATTAAAACACATCTTTCTAAAGAGATGCACTGACGCTGACAATCGATCTACTTTTGGAGAATACTTCAATAGAAAAGAATGTTATTGGTGAATACCTTTGGTAGACTCTCTTCATTCATCCTGATCATATACTAAGAGAAATTGCTTAGTCACCCCAGTCTCATCCTTTCAAAGCGACATTTTGTGACTCGGCCATCAAACAGCCACGGGATGTTAACTTCCCGTAACAATACCAATTATGATGAATATTCCGTAAGGCAGCACAATTCCTCTAATATTATATAAGGGGAAGTTTTAAAAAGTGCTCCTACTTTGTGCCGGGTATTGTTAACAGAGAGTTGTCGCGCTTTAGTATTTTAATTGGCTTATTATTGATATGGTTACAGAGGGGAAGTCTGAGACAGAAGTTTACATTTTCTCACCTTCAGACCCAGAGTATCCAAGGATGCCTCGTAACTGAACGTCTGATGAGCGCATAGAACATGAATGTCAGCACGGGAGGAAGAAAGTAACAGCGACCTGCCGCGTTTACTTTCGAACTGCAACGGTAAACATCCTTTTCCTCTCATGAATAACCATGATTTGGTAGGCAAACGAACCGATTCCTTAATAAACAAGAGATACCGATAGGTTGAATAGAAATAACAAGAGTACGATTCAAGCTGTTCTTTTAAGAAAAGAGGACTGTCTCTATCTAATTTGACAGTTGTTTCATGAAATAATGCTCTTGGTATGGGATTAAACTGATGAGAAAGCAACGGTGGTTTAAGACAAATAAGTGTTTCCTACATCTACAGGGTCCCTCCAAAATAACTGGTGATAGTGAATGCCATGGCACCGATTTCAAGATAGTCTGTTGAACCCCTATGAAGCATTTGTTTCCTAAATACAATGTGGCTTCAGGCAGGGAGCTTAGGCTGTGCCGGACGAAAGTAGGCAGGCTCATTCTACTTCTCAAGGAATGAAAATTCGTATTGTATATGTTTTTGTCGTTATAGCCACACCATAAGGGAGGAAAGGGAACGGAGTCGTCACTTAACACCAAAAACAACTTGTTTTTGCCGAAAATCTATCGCTTTAGAAATGAACGTAAAGGAAATAATTGATCTCAGTGAGTTTTATGATTTCCTTCATTTCTTCGTAGTCCTACAATGGGAGAGGATTATTGCAGATCTGTTTCATGGAAATATGGCGGCAGTCCCTAATATATTAAGAAAGACAGTGATAAAGCCTTGATGTACTGCATAATATACCGAAGCTTTTCTTGAAAGGAGTAAACTGTAAACCACCGATATTATGAACCCCAGAGTTAACGAGCATCTCCGTATAACAGAACTAAAATATAGTTAAACTGTTTTTACTCTTTATATCAAGAATCTTTGATATAACGAACCCTCGCTTTAACGAAGCACATTCCGTTTACAACCACACGTACTCGTAGATTGTGCAGGATTCATGTTTACCACTACAGTGTTAATGAAATGGTTATGGGCCGCAGTATGTAACATATAAGGAATAGTAAATGTGCATGGAGAATGTTTTGATACGCAAAAGCTATATTACATATAAATATCAATAAAAAATGCTATTTTTTTTACTTATATCTACATTTGTAATATCAAACAAAAAATAGTTATCCTTTCTGAAGAACTGTCCTGTGTTACAACTTTCGGGTTGACCAAGTGGGTTCTTTTCCTGGGGTTGCTTTCTGAAGAAGTTAAATCAATCTTCTTTTGAAGGTGTAATACTTAGTGCTCTCTTAAGTCAAACCAGTTCCCTAAATCTGCATTCGCGGGGAATTAGATTCAAAGTAACTCAAGGTGCAAGGGACCGAGATCGTACCCGGGACCTTCAAGTAAAGCACCGTATTCTTATCCATCAGAACATATCTTCCAACAAGAATGGCTATGTTTACAAAGACAAATATGCATGTAGACAAACCTCGTTGTATGTATACATGCACACACATATGCATATAGAGATATATTGTTTAATACACATACAGATTAATATCAAGATTTCATACAACAATCAAAATATTCCTATCTCCTGCTGTCTTTAGAGACACACCTTGTTGAAAAACTTTTTTATTTGGTTGAATTAACGGTCGCATGCTGTTCTTCTTGGCACCTTTGTAAGGCGAGACCATTTAATTTCAAATAAAACGCTTTGATCCTCAATCCCCAGATGTATTTGAATCGCTTGGCTTGCAACTAATACCTTTCTGAGTGACAAATTCTTATGTTGTTGAAGTATTACCTGTTAGCCTTAACGATTGACATATCAATGACATTGGATATGATTACATATAGCTGACAATAATACACCCTTTCGTCTACGGCTTGACATAAAAAAAGACGATGCAGAAGCGTAAAAGATGGCATGTATCTTTACAAGTTTAATAAGATATTTAAAAGCAAAGGAGAGTGCTCTTTTTGGAACATATAAATATTTTATATACTAGAAAGCAGTGGCAAAAAAGGGAAATCGAAATTCCGTAGTTACCTTAGGTTTCACGTCCTGTCTGCCGACGTTCCTCAGACCGCGAAAATTAGCAGTATTAGGTACTCAAGCATCATACAGTCATATGCTGAAGGAATTTTCTAATTTAAAGGAAGTTCTTTAAGCATTGGTAGGAAGAAGAATTTTTTATTTATTTGGGCATATAATAAGAGTAGAAGTCGAGATTTCCTTTGCAGATCATAGAGGAGCACATTTTGCGGAAGGAAACAACCAAGTAGAAGGAAGACAACGGAAGAAGAAACATGGAAAGGCACTGAAATACCATGATTACTACTAGAAAGGATTGTCTTGCAGAAACTGGACGGAAGAGGTAGAAAAATATTGTGAGCAAGAAGCGTGGAAGGAGGTTTAATGTTTTATGCAAGGAAGTCAAATGAGTCAGACCACAGAGACACGATCCTTCACGTTTATTGCTTATGGAGATATCATGTATAGGTTAGGCTTGCAGATAGATTTCAATTCAGTTTATCTGGGATAAAAAGGTGTGCTGATGGTAACCATATTCTGATTGTGTCCGTTAGAATGATTGTACTTGAGCAGGTTTTATGTTTCAAACTATTCAAAGGTGGGTATCTACGTCCACGATTTGCCACCCTCAGTCCTGCCCCAAGCTAACTTCTAAGGCGAAATCGTATTTTATCTTTGAAAGTTTTAACTTTGAATATGGCCCTGATGGACCATTTGCATTTGCTCTTATCTCCTGCTACGAAAATCCAACTACGTCGGCTCAAAAATGTCTTCAAAAGGTTGTTCGAAAATGGTATTTTGACGCAGAATGTTCACTTTGTTTAAAGTTCCTAATGAAAATGCATCACCTCACGTGAAGAGTTTTTTCCTATTTACCTCAGCCAGAAAGAATACTGCTTGTTTTGTAACAGGCTAGAGGCTCGAGCACGTCTTTGTGGTATTTTTTCTGTGCTTTTCTATATTCGTTCCAAATATGGACGCTCGTGCATGCTTTGTATTGAAGGCAAGCGTACTTGGCTTGTTTACGTGTGGAATGGTTACAACGATGACTAAAAGATATTGGTGACCCCGAAATTCTAAAGACAAGTGGGAAAATCCTCTATTTAAAATATCCATGTGGCTGTAGGCAGGGTGTTTATGTCTTAGTAGGCACAAGGCCTTGTAAGGTATTGTTAGCAATGATGCTTTAATATGACACCGACTTCTGTTTTACGGAAAACACAGTGTTATATGCACAAATAAAGGATTAGATAAAAATCGTTTGTTAGCATTTAGGAATAGTTAAGGTCTAGATCAAGGGGCATTTAAACTCTGAAATCAATTATAGTTAAAATAGGTTCTAAGGTGGCTTAACATACTCCATTTGTTTTTGCATTGTCTAAATTTTGTAAGAAAATTTTTCTGATGCACTTGGCCCATGGACTATATTCCAAAGGCTTTAGTCCAATTTCTTTCGTATCCATTTCTGCAACCATGGATTACTAGAGAGTCTAAAATAGCTGAAAGGGTTTACTTACAGGAAAGGATGTAGGAAATTAAGGAATTAAAAAGGGGGGCCTTGGCAAACGTTGATGGAATACAAACAGTGAAAACATGTTTCAAACTATAATTGGAGCTGCAGTAAAAACAGATATGTGGTATTTTTCTCGATTTCAAGATGGAGATTAAATGGAAAAACGTACTACCGGCAGACAATACTTTTAATTTTAAAATTTTAATTTTTTATTCAATTTCCCCGTAACTAATTTTAGCGCTTTAATTTTTAGTGAATATTAGTCTTCACTGGTAAGAACGCTTGAGAAATTGTGAGATACGGTAATATATCCAATTTTACGAGAATTTATTATCGTAATTTAAAAAATTAAGGAAAACTTTTTCATTTCGTGCTGGTAACATGTGGCAATAAAAAGCAAAAGTAGTAAAATTTAGTAAAATTTGGAGAGAAAATTTGTGTTTATTTAACCGTTACTTCAACCACAAAACATGACATTCTGAAAAGGTATGGATTTAAAAATCTATGCATCTATTTTGGAAGGCACCAAGAATTTGTCGTCTCAAACTGGCACTTCACAAGGCTTTTCTCGAAATTTGCAAATCTAGTTCCTGAAAAATTTGGTGGCTTTAACTAGATACTCCATTATCAAGAGGCCCCCCTTTACAATTACTGTTACAAAACCTAATTTTGCAATCCGGTGAAACTCTCAAACGTTCTACTTGTTGCATTACATCTTATTGACATAAAAAAATATGTTTTTAAAGAATTTGGACATGTACATCCCCCCCCCCCCCCCCCCCCCTTTCCATGCTCTTTGAAAGTGATAGTCAAAAATTCTAGATTCTCACAAACAAAGTTGGCGAGGACCAGAAAGAACTGATATCAAAGAGAAGTGAAATAACATTTGCAAAATACTTCAAACTAAGTATGATAGAATGCCTTAAGATTATCTTCAATACAATTACAACTTTTCCCCTGAAATCATAGGCATCCTAAATGTTCCTAACTGAAGCGGATATGAACGTTTCAAAATTTTTGACCTACCTGTTTCAAAACAACTTTTACAAGAGAAAATCGCAAGAAATGTTAGCCAAATTGACTGCATTACACTTTACCATAATGGATTTGCCAAAATAGACAAGTTTAATATTCTTTGATTCATTGGTTTATTCTTGTTAGTTATTGTTAAAACAGGGCTCCAAGATTGTAATCTCTAAACCCTGTATAACATAGGGGTAAGAACTATAAAAGAAAAGGGCCTCTATCTTGTGGCGTCTATGTACAAAGGTCCCTAAAACGTTTGAATAGCGAAGAAGGAAATGCTATGTGGGAGAGTGTTTTGAGAGTAAATGAAAAATCGTACATAAGAAACCAAGTTACGAGCTACATCTCATCCAAAGCGGATCTAGAAACTGCGAATGAGCATCGAAACTATGAAGGAAATTGTAAGGAGGGCCTATATTAAGAGGGGGCTTTAAACATAAAAGTTAATTAGGCTAATTCAGGAACCAAAACTCAGATTTTCTGAGAATTGATAACGTAAGCACGTGAGAAGGAATTAAACAGAATTATTAGCGTTGTTCAACAACATAATCTTTTGAAAATTTCTATTGATGAATTTGTGAAGAGGCTAACATGAAATATGGCTGGAACTCGGAACGGGAGAGGGAATGTTCTGAGAATGGAGAGAACGTAGTCTTCTTATGCAGAAAAGATACAAATAATTCTCGTCTTCAATGGTCTGAAAAGTGGCATGAACTACAATAACATTCCTACTGAACATAAAAATAAACAAATACAAAACAAAGCAAACAACAACCAAACAAACCACGCCACCAGCACAACAAACTACTAAACCAAAAAACCCATAAAAATTTCTACTATCAGCTTCTTCACATATAAATATCATTATAGTATTTATCGGTAGGCCTAGGTTAATAATCCCCTATTGATAAGTGATTGCGATCTGCATAAAGGTATGGCAAAAAACATCAATGAGTGAAAATCTGCAACATTGAGAAGAAACCGTATGAAGGTCAGTATGGAATCGTGACGCAAACTATAATGACCATCTTTAAGAGCAATGGAACAACCAGACACAGCATGTCGTGAGGCTTGTAATTAAATACAGTGAAGGCGCATCTAACTTCGCACTCTCTTAAAATGTCTCTCGGCCTCTAGAGATGATTTTCTATTTGTGCAAAGAGATTTCACACTTACCGTTGCTTCTTTCCTTTTCAAACTTCACTTTCCTACTTGCTTAAAAAGTAATAAAAGATCTACCCCTCAATTAGCCCATATACATGCATTATATGGTGTCTACATAACGTGCTTGGTAAAAATATTTGCTTTGCTATGAATAATCCAAAGCTGACACATTTCACGCTCTGTAGAATAGCTTTACTCAAGACATAGTGGTGTGTGGAGAGGGGAAAATGAAAATGGATTTCTACACTATTTACCCTGATAAACTTGACAGCAAAAAAAAGAAACAAGGGGACTAAAAATCATGAAAGAGATGTTGCGCCCTCTCTTCTCCTGATGGCTACGCTTATGAGTCTTTACTTTGCTTGAAATCTCTGTCTTAAAACGAGGCTCTTATCTCATTATCCATTGGTTATGATCTCCGTTAAATGAGGTAACTAAGCACTATAGACAAGTTGCGTATCGTCTAACTGAAGGTAAACCTGGTATAAATAGCTATGTATTACTATAGGCTTTTGAAAAGGGGAGAGAGGGTGGGGCAATTTTTCCTCTGCTCCGGAAGCCAATTTTCTTTCCCTTGTCAATACGTCTTACACCTGAAGACAGATTTCATAGATTTGAAGATTAGAGAAGGATAACTATGGTGTTTCATGTCGTTTGAGAGTTTTTGTGCAAAGTTTTCTTGTTGGTTGGGTCCAATTATTGATTATCAGATTAAATCTAAATGATGTTATTGATCTACAGACAACAACGGAGAAATAGGAGGAGAAATTAGGATCAGTGCCGCCAGGAAATAGCACTGTTAATTATAGTAGAATAAACTTCAACGGAGTGCCACAGCAAACCAGCAATACTCTACACTTTTAATAATGCTGTTAAAAGAGAACAAACGTTCACATGTAAACAAGACAATATACAAATAACTTGAAAACGTTAAGGCAATGCCTATTTTCATATCTCGAAACTGCCATGACTAGTAATCGGTATTGTATACATTGACACGATTGCTTAAAATGGGTATGTTTTGTCTACCTGTTATGAGTTTTTCTCCGCTTTAAAGTAAAACATAACGTCTAACAAATCACTCAGCTTCCCAAACTTTCGTCTCGGTAACACCAACGCGATTTAATTTACTACATGTTAAAAATAGAAGACCTGGAAGCATTTTAAGTAGACTATTCAAATTATGGCTAACTGATTCTCACGTGGTATATAACTTTGCTTAGTAACTATGGCGGCCTACCATGCAAAGGCAAACAGATTCTCACCAGAAATTGACTGTGTAATTTAATTTTGGGATATCCATTTTTGCTATATAAAGAGTGGGTGGATGAGCAGTTAATTCCCATTCAAAAGTCTCGTGATGTAAAGATCGCGAGCAGTACAATTTTGCTTATCGTTTAAGAATGATGAAGTGTAAAAGGCACGCCGTAAAAAATAATTGACTTCTTTTTCTAAAGATGATCTGATTGTTGCTCCATGACTCAGAGACTCTTCTCCAGCCGTTCTCTTCAAGGTAGCACCAGAAACTAATTTTTCGCCCTTAGATACAGAAAACACACCCTCTGCACACTTTACAGACAAAGTAGTTTTAATTCGAAACAGCAAGAGATAGACAAGTCCCTTCGAAGAGGATTAACTTCCTGCGGTTCTAGTTTCTGCAGCGTTAGATGATATAGAACCAAAGTAAAAGAAACAAGAAGAATGATGGAGGCCGAGAAAATTACCAAGTATCGTAGGAAGAGAACTTGCTGATCACTTTAACCAGAATGACTTCAATCTATAGTATTCCTTATCATTACCCAGTAAATTACTTAACTCTGTCACGCTTAATGCAACAGAGATAATGAAAGATCAAAAAGGAGTTTTATCGTTGGTTATTTGCTGTGAATATGGATAGGGCGGTGGAGAGAGAGTGAGACAGAGGGAGAGAGATGAAGTTCATTATATAAACGTTCAAAGTTCGTTTCTGTGGAATGCCTAGAAATATTTTAGCACAAAGATGCAAGATATAATTCTCCCAGGGGCATTTTATTGAGAGTCGAAGCATCATGAAAGAATTATTTCTCTTCTGCAACATAATTGAAGGTATCAAATTAAAAATGTTCTAATGTGTTCTAGATCCTAGTAACAATTAAACCTGGAGCTCAAGTTTTCAAATTTTTTTAGACTTTTACAATTTATCTTACTTGCATACACTCATCTACACATTAAGGAATCGTGTTTATTCAGGTGAGATCCCTTAAATGCATGAGAGTGAATAGAAAACTTTGAAACTGATCGTTTGAATTTAGATCGCTCACAGATGATTCTTAATTGCATCATTGTTGAGTCTGGCATCCTGACTATGTGATATTATTACATCAGAAAAGGACGATACTGAGGGTTGTTCTTGCATTGCTTCAATTTTCGTCTCGTTTAAAACATAATGATTCTTCTAGAAAGAACTGTCAACGCATTCGTCTGTAAATGCTTTCCTGGCAAAAACATATCACAAAAACAAAAAAATATGGGAGTGAATATTTGGGTATATGTAAATGCACAGAAAAAGGTACAATTCAAAAGGATGTAATAAAAATAAAAGGATTGCGGTTCTGTTTTCCAAGTATTCAAAACTTCTATCTATATAAAACCTATTTGTATCACACAGACTTTGGCAATGACGTAACAAAAATGAGCATTACTGAGACACATTGTTTGAATCAGGGAACCAGCTGTTTCAGTTATGTTGTTTACTTCAAAATTTTTTCTCGCATAGACAAGACAGTTTAAGAAAAACAAATAGCGTCATGCATTATATAATACCTATGGGTACAAAATCAAAAGCGGAGGAAAATTGAGTACAATGTTAAGGGAAGAAAATGGTTTTGTGCCGCTAATCCCCTTTTACTATTTACAGTGGAATTACTCAACCAATAAGGGTTGACAAATTGTTAACGGGTACAACCTAGCAATCGCCTAGCACCTAACAACAGGAAGTGAAAAGGCATACAAATAGTAGTCATAGTGCAAACCAATTACGTCATGCGTTGTATAAGACCTTTGAGTCTGGAAATAGACGGAGAAGAAAAACAAAGTACAATGTTAGAGGAAGAAATAGTTTTGCTGAGCCCTTTGACTTTCTATCAATTATTGTGAAGATATGTCTCCCAATAAGAAGCTGTGTTAATGAGTACCACCTAACAACAGGAAGAAAGAAGACGTGGAGGAGCTATGATTAAAGTTTGAGAAGGGAAAAGCGAAGATGCATAGTAGTTGTATTAAACACTGTGACTTTTGCATGACTAAGTCTTGAAATTCTTCAAAGAGATGGGAAGTGTACTTATGATAGCTGGTGACTCGGTAATCATTCTGAGTGACAAATGTTACATACATACATACATACATACATACATACGTACGTATCTCACCAAAGTTTAAATCACGACCACATCTATCATTCTATTGCTTTAACAGAAATCATGAAAATCATAGTGTAATTTAAAAACATCTAATACCTGTCTGTGATACGGTGTTAATGTCATAAACAGGAGCGCCTAGCAGGAATTGTCAGGCCCTCCCCTTGCCGTTCGTGAAGTACAGACAAGAAAAAGAGTTCGGTAGAAACGTTGGGAACATACGAAACCATATCGAAGCATCCTGCCAGGTTAATAAAAAAATAGTGGTCTGTCAAGAGGTTCTTTACTTTCAGAGCAGCTACGTTCGAAAGCATGGTAGATTAATTTCTGTAGCTAGAAACTAAAGATCTAAGATTTTTAACATGGTAAAAATGAGGCCGCTGTTTATTGGAAAAGTTTTTCAGCGGTCTCGTGAATTGCGAGTAGGTAGAGTGCGCCATGAGGAAAGTCATTTAGAATATTTAGAAGTTGTGGTGGCATTAGTATAAAGGCTTCTTGAAAGAGCATTACATGCTTTTGTTGCATTTGGATAAGGAATAGCAATGCAAATTCTTTTACTTGTGAACAAATGTGACTTTTCATTTGCGATGGTAGGAAGTGGGGTGATCAAATCTGATTCAACGTCAAGCAACTTTTAAATCGAAGTAAAAAAGTGATCTTCGTATACAAAGAAAGTTACATAATTGTTTTTATTTGTGTTTCATATGAATTACCCTATGCTATCTGATTCTGTAACTTCTATAAGTTATCAACCATCCCAAATTGCATCGAAGCGAGAGGGAGACCTATTATAGCACAACCAAGACTAGGAATAAAGAGCGAAAGGGGGTGATAAGGTTCGTTCTGTATATTTTCATTGAAGACAGAACTAAATAAATGGGGCCGGAAGCGAGAGCCCTGACTTGTGCACCTTTTAGTCCCTTTGCCACAGATAATGTATCAGGCACGGAGCTATGGGGGGCGGCAAAGGGCATTGCCCCCCAAAGCTGGTTTCTTGCCCCAAATTGCACCCCGTCCAATTTCTTGACATCCCCAGAAAGTCCTTTATATTTCCAATTTGTTTGTCAGTTCGGTCGGCCAAGTAGCAGATAAGACATAACAAGAAGAAAAACATTGAAAAACGTCGTTGACCAATTTTGAAAATGATTTTCTTTGCCCTCCCCTCGACCAATGAAACTGGCTCCGTGCTTGTCATGTATTTAGAGCAAGAAAAAGGCTGATAAAATTAAGCATTTCAGTCTTCACACGCTAAAAATGATCTTCCTTGGCGAACCGAAGAAGACAAAGGGGGAAAGAACAAAAGCAATATCATGAGACTAAATCTTCGTTTGCTATGAAACTGAGCCAGGCCTAACAACTCTTGTCATTGAATAAAAACTCATAAGTGCAACTATCGCTTTTATAGTCCTTCCTCGTTATAACGAACTCTCCTAGGATCAGCTCTTTTGTATGATACAGCGAGGGTTTTACATAGCTGAACTGAATAGAAAATTCTGGGTTTCCATTGAATGATGAAGTGAGACACACTTGGCCACTGCCCGCTACAAGGTATACGTAAAAGGTTTGGAATAGACAATGCCGCCATGTCTAGTAGTAAGATATTCACAGTCTCTAAGTAGCATTTTATAGACCAAAAAGACAGTCCTTAAGTTCTTACGTTCTTTTGTGTCTCTTTGAGAGGAGTGTAGAGAGTGAAGAAGCAAGGTACCTACGCGCTGCGAACTTGAAACTAGGAAGGCAAACACATCATATGCATAAAAATGTGTTATTTTCTTCGAGTAGGTCATTTCCACTCCATTCCCGTTGTACATTAGACAACCTTAGATATCGTTAAAAGATAAACCGATGAAATGATTCAATTGCATTTCTATATACTACAATTTTGAAAGCTAGTTCGATATAGCCGAGGAAGTTATGTATCGGGGCCAGAAAAATAGTTCCATATAGCCTGGGAGATTGTGTATCGGGGCCAGAAAATAGTTCGATATAGCCGAGGAAATTATGTATCGGGGCCAGAAAAATAGTTCGATATAGCCGAGGAAGTTATGTATCGGGGCCAGAAAAATTGTCCGATATAGCCGAGAAAATTTTTGATCGGGACCAGAAGAATATTTCGATATAGCTGGGGAAATTATGTATCGGAGACAGAAAAATAGTTCGATATAGCCGAGGAAATTTTTGTATCGGGGCCAGAAAAATAGTTTGATTTTGCCGAGGAAGTTATGTATCGGAGACAGAAAAATAGTTCGATATAGGGCCAGATAAATAGTTCGATGTAGAGGGGTGTTTGATATAATTGAGGAATAGGCCTATAAAGGAAATCATAGGCAAACATCAAGGGACGTTAATGTTTGATCGATAGCGAATGTCTGATAGATGCCGCGTTCGATATAGCGAGAGAGGACTGTAATTCTTGCAACCCAAATTCACCGAAATAAATTTGTATGAACAAGGATTAAATGCAATGCCATAGACCCAAAGTAAGTTTCTCGGCACATAGAAAAGATTCTCTCCGTGTATGCTGAATATAAGAATTTTGACGTCATACGTTTTGGTATACACGCCATCATTACGTCATTGTTCCTTATCAACATTTGGGTGTTTCATCACATTTAACACGCTACTTCCTCGGGCGTCATCTGCCACGCATATTGCTATGAACTGTTTAAAATTGCTCAATGGCCAGGTTATATGAAGTGGGAATTCCGGTTCATTTATAGACTCCTGCTTTACGGACAATCTGTTTGTCTGAAGATAACAATAAATGTTAGATCATTAAGAATTGGGTGGGTGAACAGATTCGTTGTGAGCAGGTGACTTTGAAAATATTTGCTTGGACGATAAACAGCATGGGGTAGTCATGTCGATGTATGGTTCCTGTCGTCATAATTTGGGGTAGTCATGAATCTATCAAAAGTAACTTACTTCTTACTTCTTACTTCGGCCGAGTTTTCACTCGCTTTGATTCCGTACGCCTTCTCCAACTCTCTCTGTCCATCATAGCCGTTCCTAAGTTCTTCAACACTCATCAGGCCAGTGTCGCTCATTAGGTTGTCAATATAACTTACTGCTCTCCTTCCTGGTTTCATGCGACTGATTACTGGCTGCTATAATACAAGCTTTGATGCCGCTTCTTCAGAGTGTCTCACACAATGACACGCTATTGCATTCTCCTATACCTAACCTTAGAAGACACCGGTTGGAGGTTCCCGTACAGTCTTTCATTCGTCCATTTATCCTTCCATGATATATAAAGAGCCATAACAAAAGTAAGCAGTAACATAAAGGATTGTAAATACTTACAAAGAGGTCCTTCCTGGTTGGCAAAACATTTTTTGCTTGTCATATCGAGTAACAAAGGTTTTAAGCTTTGGCTGTACGCTTAGAAATATATAGATGAATTACAACGATAAGGGGGAAATAAATAGCACATGATTGAGTTAGTGCTTGGTGGAAAATTTTCCCACAATTTTATGATAATGAGATACCGATTGCAGTTGCTAAAATATCTACTCTTGAAATAATCAACAAATCTTCAACGATCAATTTAGTTCATTATCGTAAAACAATGATAAACTAGTAAGGATCGGGCTGTTTTCCCGCATCGCACAGTTGACGATTGCATTTGAATTTAAGGTAATACTTGGAATGTCATAACCACTGGGGGCCTGGAGAGACTATGGCCCCCAAAAATTTCCTAGGGGATTAAAAAATTTTAACGGAGTTTATGTCTTTTGTTGGCCAAGTCCTAGAAACATTGAAATCATATCGGTGAAAATCGGTTTAGCCCCCCCAATCAATATTTGTTGGTTATGGCACTGTCTTGGTAACTTTGAAATGTAATAATGTTGCAGTCCCCTAACCCCTAAATCAATGTGAATATCAAAAATTTGAATGATGTAGCCGATATAGAAATAAACGGAATATTTCTCTATATATAGTCGACAGTAATTGTGCATGTAAGAGCAACAACTGCCACATTTTTTGGTCGAAAGAAAAACATGTCCTCTTCAGATTTCTATTGATTACTTGGTGAGAAATCTCCTGTATTTTCATGTTTTTCACTCATTGAGCACTCACAATAATAATTCATTTGCAAATATCAGCTATGAAATTAAAAATAAATTAGTGAATATCGCGAACGATAAATTTAGGTCGGTCAGTGCCAAACTAACATGAAAGAAAACCATTTTTATAATTCTAAAAATAGGCCAACATCTGCCTCGAAGTTGTTGACCATAACAGTTCATCTGTATCAAGTTTTTACTGTGTGGGAGGCATAGGAAGGTAGTTTAGAAATTCTCTTCATAAAACTCAAACAACTTTAGTTTAAGCTACTGGTGGTCTACTTATCTATTTGACAGAAATAGAAAGTTCAGGGACTCTGGAGTTCAGTGTAAAGAATGTACATGTGCTCGAGTGGGCGAGGTCTGTCGTACTGCACCCTTCCGAAGATGCATGGAAAACACGTGCAAGTACATGTCAGGTGTTTGACCAGTTGCTTCCAGTATGATTTACTAAGTACGTCATTTCAGAGATCACGCAATATACTGCTCCGATCTGTGCATCGCTGGGATAGTAGTGGCAAAAAAAATTTCAAGGACACCAAATCACAGAAACTAAATAAATCCCGTGTTCATGACTTCTATAGATCAACCTACATGCCATCCTTTTTTGCAGCAACAACCCAGATGGCGTCATAGCATCAAAGAAGACTCATTCTCCGATAAGCGCATTTTTTCAACGATCAAGCTAGCGGGAGGCAAGGGGACAAGTAGGCAATCGCCCTTCCAAGTTTCAGTCTTAAGCGTTTTTGCTTTCCTTGAAATTGCTGCCAGTTCCTTCTATAAAAGGTACGTGCTACAAGTTACTTATGATAAATCGGCATAGGTCACATAGACAAATTGCAAACACCGATTTTACGCTTGGCAACAAATTTTCTTGCCATAAGTATTCAGCGAATATTCATTGTATTCAGCGAATCGTCGCCCCCTCATCTGCCTCC
Source organism: Carybdea cf. marsupialis auct. non (Linnaeus, 1758) (assembly GCA_010016065.2). Taxonomy (NCBI): domain Eukaryota; kingdom Metazoa; phylum Cnidaria; class Cubozoa; order Carybdeida; family Carybdeidae; genus Carybdea; species Carybdea cf. marsupialis auct. non (Linnaeus, 1758). Next base: position 2,228 of record JAAAKL020002236.1, on the reverse strand, counting down.
CTAGAGAAATTTCTAGCTGGTGTTTCAAAGTTTTAATATTCCATTGGAAGCTGAATCCTTTTCAATAATGTTTCAACTTCGTGAACCATGCGGTTGTGTGGCTGAAGAGCTTGTATTAAAAATCAAAAATGAATATTGATTTAACCGAGGAGAAACAACAATCCTTTACCACATAACGAAACCCTCCCTGCCCACGTGAGAAATATTGAGGAGACGGAAACTCTGGAATGCCTTCTCTTGGAATTTATCTGTGGCTGGATGGTCCAATCTTGCTAACTTGTGTAATGTTGAAAACCCTTCATAGATACGAATGGATACAGGTAAATGATACATGGCCTTCCCTTCATTTTCACCATGGTTATCTCAGTAGGGTCATTGTGTTTAGTAATAATTTGAGATAATAAACGACGATGAATTTGTTACTCTTTCTCTCCAGAAAGACGTATATATTCCTGTTTCTTCAGGTTGAAGTGTAAACGTGAAAACATTCCTCCCTCCATAACTAAGCCGGCTTCTAGTGTCCTCTAGAAAGCCTTGTTTTGCATACAGAGCATGCGTTAAATTCATTACTTGTAGAAAAATTAAAATGATATGACCCTATCTGACTTGTACGATCGGAGAGGGATAGTAACCACTTACAAAAAGTACAAGTTATCTCTTTCCAAATAGTACTTTTAAAAACTGAACCCGAGAGAAGAAATTCGTTGTAACATTTAAAACGGCATTTGTATTGCGTTGAATAAACAGCCACAGCTTAGTGTGATCCCTCAGTACTTTTCACTCTTTGCGTTATGCATGGGAACGTGTATTTTTTACTTCTTTGGGGGTAGGAGGCAATAGTTTTTGTAACACAAATCTAAAGACAATTTCTATTTTTCCAAGATAAAAAAATAAACTGATACATGACCTGAAAAGTTTGTCATCATCAAACGGGTTGATAAGTTTGGGGGTTTTTTGACACGTATTTCTTTGAATTGGAAATACTAACTGATGAGACAGATTTCATCTACAATTGTGTTAACAAGATAATTACAGGCCTCACCTTAATTTATTTATTCAGAGAGATATCGAGGGATCAGATTTTAAGAGATTAATTACAAAGGGTATCACATCAAAGTAAATCTGTTATATGAACTCATCTGGAAGGTGCTGAAACGTACTTCAATGGTGGTACTGCCATTAAATATTTTTAGGAATATTTCTTTGGACTGGAAGGGAAAATAAGTTTTTAATTCTAAAGTTCAGTAACGCATTTTTGTATATGGTATATGGACACTTTCTGTAGGATAAAACAAATCCTGAAACAGAGAGAACAAAGCTTCATCACTTTTCAGATAATAAAAACCTAGAGGTGCTTTGATATCAATGGGTCTTTAAGGTGAGGCCTTTTTGCCTCCTCCATAAAGGAATATACGAACTAAGACAAATAAATATTTTTTGCAATTGATGTAACAGCGTACCCAAGATTATCTTCCTCTGAAAAGCCTGAACTTCCTCTCACTCTCCGTAAGGGAATCGTAAACTTCGCATTTTACTTAACATTTTGACTGCTTATGGATGTAAACCATTAAGTTCCTTTGCTGAATCAGATGCTCCGACCAAAATTGTCGTACTTTCAAGGCAAATACTACTTATTGGGATTCGTTTTCATGATGAACAAAGTCTAACATCTCAAAACTGTGGGTAAGAAGAAGGCCATTGACCCTTGCCCCCATCCTCACAGAATGACAAGCAAACTAGATTGCCTGATTTTTGAACAACATGAGAATGACATGATGTGGTCATTGTCTGATATGAGAAATAAAAATGTTAAATTTTTTTGCGGAAGTACCCCTAAAAAGCCACAAAAGCGACGCATCAGAACCTGTACCCTCAATCTGGCCTGGACCTCTAGATAATTTGCTGGGTGCATAACGCAGAGGTAAGCAGAGACGCAATGGTGCCATGACTAGATTTATGAACAGCAAAACGACATGCCAACACTCTTATTTCTGTAGCAGCAGATTGGCACTTTTTTACTGGTAGCTGTAAGGAGCGGGAACATAGAAGAAGTGCGTAGTGTGGCTCCATATCACAAAGTTTTGCTCTACTTCACTTGCATATTACTGGTCTCCAACCTTTTAAGACAACGTCACTGAAATCATACCTGATGGTAAAGCACAACTTTAACCTTCACTGGTATCTTACCTGGTCACTTCTTTTTCTCTTCCTGTCACGTCCTCCACACG
>JAAAKL020002235.1:0-26924 GCA_010016065.2 Carybdea cf. marsupialis auct. non (Linnaeus, 1758) | reverse complement strand
AAGGGAAGGAGGGGGTAGAGGGGTGGGAAAGATGGGAGGGCAAAACTGGGGGGGGGGGGGGGGAGTAGGGGGGGGGGGGGGGGGGGGGGGGGGGGGGGGGCCACAACAGTCAAAGAGCACTTTTTCACTTACAGAACACGTAGCTACGTGTTGAATTTAAGAGTGGATAATAGAGCACTTTTTGCTTATTGCAAAATTGTGAGGGGGGCACCTGCCCGTAGGGCCCCCGGTTCCTACGTTCCTGGAGCTAACCTTGCGTATTCTTAAAGAGAATTTTACCTTGAAGCTGTTTCCCTGATCAGAAGGTCGTTTAGTCATCTAGGAAACCAGGCTCGTTACTCAATTTGATTGTGACGAAGGCGAGAGAACTATCTTCAAAGATTTGTCTTGGACATGCCTATCATCAGATCATTGCAACAACAAGGGCTTTGAATGAATCAGAGGGAGGCAAGATTAATATTGTGTCAATGGAAATATAAAAGGTGTTACGTAATCCTCCATTATTGCTAATCGAAACTAAAATTTGAATTTATTGAGGACCTGTCAGGAATTACACAACAATCTTCCAAACTCTCTCTAAGTAGCATTTATAAGAATAAAACTAGAAATTTTTATAAGAGATACCGGCATTGCAATGGACAGTTTTCGTGTCCTTGCAGGCTGATTTCGTATGGTTAAAACGTCTATACTCATAAAATTTGTCTAATAGTAAATACCACAAATGAGTCATATGCGTTATTAGATGTCAAATACAAACTTACTCCATGTAGTTTCACTTACACTCGTTATCAATATGAGAGAAACATAAAAGCACGTAGCGTTTTAGGTACAGGTAAAGGGGATTTAATCGTATTTCTTGCTAAAAGATAACAGACTGGTCATGCATGCTTGGATTATTTCCCGAGTATAGCAAAATTGGTTTGTAGTTTTGATGCTTTGCCGACATAAAAACAACGTATCTTTCCGTTCATGCTTCATAGAGCTCTTATGCAGAATGATGGCTCAGGTAAGTGTAGAAAAGGGGACCGCGAGGGCAGCTGTTGCTCGTCCTTCATGCTCGAAGATGACCACGACACCTAGTTCTGTTTGTGGTGGGTGCGCATATGGCTAAACAGTCCTATCGTAGCACGTTGGTCCTCTTCTCTCGGTCACTTCTGGAGTGTTTGCCCTCTGTGAGCATGCCATAGAACAGTTGCTTTGGTATCCTGCTGTAAGGTATTCTCTCGACATGGCCAGTCTACTGAATCTCAGCTTCTTCAGCCGCGTATGGATATTTGTGACTTTCGCTCTTGTCAGAATCTCTGATATTGGAATTTTTGTCTTGCATGTCTAATGTAAACAGTCCAGGTCTCATAAACATGCGGTACCATTGGAATGTCAACGTCTTCATAAACGTGGATCTTTCCCCCACATAGATGCCCCTTCTTTCTCAGACGATTTTGTAAGTCCATCTAAGGTAGAACTAGCCTTGGCTGTCATACTGGTTACATCAATATTCGGAGGCGTGCAAAGTGTACTGTCAAGGTATGCGAATTTCTCTACCACAGAAAGTCTCTGACCATTCACCATGATCTCTGGCTCTCCATATGGAGAATTTGGTGCAGTCTGGTCCTGTTGTTGCTGACGCTTTGTGTTCATTCTCAAATATTTTATTAGCGTCCGATTAACGATCTTGTTGTTTGCTTTCATTCAGTAACAGAGCTACACTGTCACCAGTTATATTTCCATCATTGACTAGCAATTTTTCTTATTTTTGTTCTTCTACATTTACAAAGAAGCAGTTGTCTGAAAATGGGCAGGAAATGTTGTGTGATTAATGTTGGTGGGAACTACGACAAGGACGACAAGACAATGGATATTTCGACTACCACGGGATAGCATCCCAGACAAAAGGGATACTGTGGTCTGTGAGAGACATTGGCCTTCAGGATATTCCAAAGTAATTGTTCATAGTAAGGAAAGACCTAGAGACCCTCCATTAGGTTTTATCTGTGTTCAACCGAGTTTGATTCCATCACGACCGGTACCACTCAGACTAACGAAGAGAGCTCGTTCAGCGGAAAGGAATTCCTTACCTGATGAAGTGTCTCTGTTCAATGGACAAGAATGCATTAAAACTTTTGAAGAAATTGTCCATGATAATCAATCTCGCAATTTTGGAGGAATGGATGTTGTAGGAGTTCTTTGTGACAATGAAATCCTTCTTCAGTCTGCAGAGGTTTTTCAGGAGACAATTACAACATTTTCCCATAAGAAGATAAATGTTTTCAATCGGTGGTCACCTATCGAGGAGGCTCTGAGATTTCTTAATACAAGGCAGCCCAGTTCGAAAATCGATGTTCTTCACCAAAAGATTATGGCAATGGGAGCAACATATGTTGGAGACAAAAAATACGCTGTTGCGACAATTATACGTGCATTTGAATATCTCGAACGACCTATGAGCGACTAAGACAGGATTTTGAATTGCTTGGAATTACAACATTGACGAGGGTCACCTCGAAGGTGAAGCATCTAGATGACATCTGTGGCGAAACCAGCGATCAAGCCTGTCATGCTGGGTATGACTTATTAATTGCAAAAAAAGGGATCCCTCCTACTATAATCCGTGCAAGATCCGTGCAATCAACCTTCTACTGGCTTCAAATCCACTTGGGCCGTCTCCTCATGAGTGTGTACCATAGTTTATGGTGTGTAGACTCTTCATGAAACTTGCCTTAAGTCTGAGGCCGGAGTTACACTATAACGGATCACTAGCATATCGAATTACTTTTCACCCCACTCCGATATCCACTAAATCAATGTACTAAAGGAAGCTGTTACACTATGCAGGATTGAGTTGCAATAGGGGGCCCCGACTGTTCAAGTGAACATTTCACTCCAAAATCGGTTTGGGGAGCCAAAACTGGGTCTTCAGAAGCATTGATCAGGGAGAAGATTGAAACAAAAATTTAACGAATCCGTAAATATTTTAAGAAGACCGTTGACCCGGGAGTAGGAAGTGATGACGGGAGGATAGTATTGACGTTTTATAATGTCTGCAAAGCTAACTGGGCTAGCTCACGGCCAACTGAAGGTATCGAAGGCAAGTTATTTTTCCTGTCTAAAACAACCACTTATAGGTCATGATGACATATGGAAGTAGCTGGGGTAAGAGCCAGGGTGGGTTTAGGTGATTTTGGGATGTACTTTGTAGTTTGAAATAGACGGTGTTTTATACCCGGCGATTTGGTTTCGAAGTTAAGTTGACATCTTTTGTTTCAAGCTCCTCTATTTTTCCAGCCTTCCCGTCTATTTGAAATGTAACTAGAAGAAACAAAGATTTGTGGCAACTCGAGTGTGTACTGCTTTTGGTCTTCTCATCCACGTGTTGGACCTCGCGATGGTTGGTGCGAGTTGTTAGAATTAAATTTTGTCAACACGAATAACTGGCACGATCTCTGTTGACATCCTGAAATTTTCTTCCCACTACTCTGGTACGGCAGTACCGTTCTTGGGATTATCCCACTAGCTTAAGCATCATCACGAACGAGTCAAAAATTGTATAGGGACTTCGGTAATACTTGAATGGACCCAAGTTCGTGTTCTCCTTGTAGATGAAAGGGTTAGCAGCCGTGAAAACCTTGTTCGTCGTGCAAGATAGTTCATGGTTGTCAACTGAAACTGCAAAAATGTAGCTTGCAGAGCAGCTTAAAGTCCAGCAAGAGCAAATGCGAGCATCTCAATAAAGCAGTTACCTGCTATTCTATGAAAAAGCTGTACAAATCGAGAGTAAATGCTGGTACGATATAGAAAATTCTGCTATTCTCGTGTTCACCGCAGCCTCAGTCATATGCAAAGGTGTGAAAAGTGATATCGAATCTGCTTCATAACACTTCCACAGCGGAGTGACTTTGTATCGGATTACCTTGTTGTAGTGTAAACAAACCACCAATCCGCTATGAAAAGTAATCCGGTAATACTGTGACTAGGGCCTGAGAGTTGATGATTCTGATGTCCCTATCGTGTCCCGGAAGTCATGCTCGGGCATGTATGGGTTCACAGTGATCCTACAGGTCAGCAGAACCTTGGAAATAAGCAGAGAAAAACAACCAACTTTTGGTTGTGCACAGTGATCCTGCTGCTCAGATGAATAAGTAAGGAGGAAGCAAAGAAACTGCTGGAAGTATTTTGCTCAGCTCGTACTCGCAAGACCAACTTGGAGCAAGATAATCATCCTCTCTGTCTGAGCGCGAAATTTAACTCGTCTTCCTTTGCTCAGATGCTTTTTGGTGAAACGGAGGAAAATAGCAAGCTTTAACAAAGATTAGTAGTAGAAATGGCCAATGGATCATTTTGTTCAAAGAATGTTTCACTAGCAAGTGCTAATACCCTGCTCCTTCCCAAACAAGGGTTACGGTGAAGACGACAACCTAGTTATGTAGTAGCTACTGCAGTGATCTAGGAAATGTAAGTAATTTTTGTGATATAGTGAGTAAGCATTCTGAAAAGTTCCAGATGCCCACGCTGCAACATATAGTTTCAATATGTCAGCAGGATATTTATTATGTCATCCATCATTATAGTTCCTGTAAATGATATAAATACATGCAAATAAGATTGATCCCTCAGTCCGAAAATCCATGAATAAGAGTAGGCCTTGGCGCTGTCTCGTTAATACTCGGCATCTCTACTGCTGGACTTACTTGTGCTAGGCTGAGCGTTTTCCAGTAAAGTATATAACATTTACGACAATTCTTTCTTCTTTGGTTAATCGATGCATAGCACCAGACAACCTTACAGATTCCTCTAGGTTAGAGAATGTAAAAATACTATCAATGTGATTTTTCGATAAGGTATGTAACCATGCACATATTCTAATTAGTTATTGTGTAGAGGAATGTCATAAGGTTACCTGATGCTTGTATGTTTATCTCGTGATGCTCGAGGATTCATCATGTGGATTGCTCATCCATTGTCATTTAGGCATCAAGTGCTATCCACAGTCATGACTCTGGTGTGTGATTTATAGTTGCTGTACAACTCCTTTTTCGCCATAATGATGACGGCTTTTCAATAAATACTTCAGTGCGGTTTAAAATAACACGGAGTACTGGGAACGTTTCAAATTGCTTCGCCTTCCCACTTTGGCATACTGCAGAGATCCTTAAGTTCTGCATTCATAATTGTGAGCCAAGACGTAAAAATACGACTCACTGTCGACTCACAGATTCCAAACCTCTATCCTATATCCTTTAGGGGCAAGCCGACTTTCAGGCGTATCATTACTAAGAAAAATCCCAGGTCTAGGGCTAGATGTGGGGTATGCCCTGGCTTTGAACTGAAGTTTCTTTAGTGGTGAGATATTTTATGGGTGTTTTGCCCTCTCCAGTTTCGCTTAGCTTCAGCAGCATACTCCAAGTAGTTAAATAGGGTATGGAAAGTTTTATAATTTGGGAAGCCAGTCCAAAACTGGCTCTCAGTTGCATTTTTCTTTATTTGTTCTATTGAAAGGCACTTCTTCATTAAGTTATTTATGTCACTTTCAACAGAGCTCATGTGTTCCCTCAACTGAGTCATTTCACGGAAGGCATTTGAATTGGTGTTCTTCAAATCCATGCTGAAATCATCCCATTGAATTTGAAGGTAGTCATGCTCCTTTAGTAGATCATCCTTTGATAGATTTGTTTGCCAGTAGCTAGAATGTATTGTTGATATAGATGATGGACGACCTAGTTTGGCTGTACTTTTGCTCTGAAATGGAGATAAAAGAACAAAAGGCATCAAAAGTAGCCAGTAAATGAAGGCACGAAAGTAATTGACCTGACGGCCATCATTCCGTATCGTCACAACAATATGGTCCTCGGGGGAATCGCAAAACCAGTTCCCGGTGTATTCTTCTGTCCTTCTTTTGTCTATTTATTATGAATGGCAACAGTGATTTTAATATGATTTTTATGAACGCTGCCCTCCTGTTTTCGGATAAGTTGCGCTCAAAATGAATACCAGCGAAAGCCCAAATTAAAATTTGGAAAATCGTGAGTACTTTCGTATGAATCATGATCGACCAGGCGGCTTTTCTATGTACGAATAGGGTTGAAGTGTTGACACGTGTAACCTCAGGACCTGAGTAGAGCTGATTGAAATGATAATATGGTGTTACGTTACATTCTCTTAACATCTCCCTGTAAAATGGACCGGTAGCAGAGAGACCATTGTTACACTACGGTAATCTATTCCAGTAAGGTTTATAATAGACAGCAGTAAAAGTAATGCGATGTCACTCTCTCTCATATTCAGGACTTTGATGTCAAATGTTTAGCATATGCAAATCTTCTTCTCTGCATATGTAAAAATGAATGCCTCTTCATATAAAAAAGAAAGTTCTGTAAAACGATGATAGTGCCTGCCTATGTAATCTTTCGGTCTGGTAAGTCTAAGAAAGGTGCCCATTACTTACCTTGCCTCGCCTATGGCTTCGTTTGGTAATCCGGAATCCAACCAAATCGGCAGAGGCACCATTATTTCTCCTTTTCCTTCCTTGCTTTCAATTATACTTGAACAATGTTGGATAGGAAGAGTCTTCTGATGTGTCTGTAGAGCGTATTCCACCGGCGAAGTGCTCTGAAGAAAGTCGTGTGCAATCTGATGGTACAAAATCTTTTCGTTTTATGAATTGCAACCATGTCTTGTCTTTCGGGATACGATAATAACGAATCTCTAGTCTCTTTGAATGTCGATTTGAACAACCAGGCGCACAGCAAAGGTCACTTTCCCCCATCTTTTATCTCAGTTTGAAAGGATATTTCACGTGCTCGCTCTGTAGAAAATTCTCGGAAGTAAACCTTAATTTGCCCCCCAAGGCGCAAAGCATTTCGGGTAAAGTGAAAGTGGAGAATTGAGCTTTGCATAATTACCGTGCCTCAATTTGCCCCAGTCTCCCCTACAGTTAATCACATTTTGACTAAAGCTTTCTTAAGACCCAATGTTGTGTGTCGTGGAATTGCAGGGTTGTAAGCATGAGACATCTCATCATTCTATCTCATCACTCAAAGGTTTTGAACATGACGGCTGATTGATTTGTTTGGTCGTTTATCGAGACTCTGGTATGAGCTAGTTTTGTTTATTACCATTAGAAAAGTTAGCCAATGTTAGATATCATCCACGTGATACCAGACGTAAAGCAGAGGGATTCGTGAAGAAACTGAAACAATTAGATATCACTATATTACTTGAAATACGGGACACAATTTTGGAGATATTTCAAAAAAACCAGTTTGTAAGTGGATGGCCTTTTGATTCAGCAGTTCAGTACTAAAACACTCTCCTCGAATTTGTCAAAACCTGAAGGCCTGAATTTGAGTAGTGCGAAGAAAAAGGAGTAGTCAAATCTACAATCAAAGATTACGGGACCTCTTCAAAATGAACAAGAAAGAATGAGCACCATTTCGACGAGGAATGTTCTTCAACTGAACGTTGTTTTCGAATAGAGATTATTTTAAGCTTGAAGCAATTTGACATCATCTTATCGACTAGTGTCATTTGTCGGCAGGTGAAGGCTTAATCCGACCCTGATCTGTATTACCAATTTCAAATGTTGATCAGACATGCAGGGGCGGATCTAGAGGGTAGCGAAAGTTACTAAAGCCACTGTCAGATTCTCAAGGCAACACCATTGACTTAACAGACCCGGGTTTTCAACCTAATAAGAATCACTCAACATCATTCGTGTATTTTAACAACCTGTTGTTGTTTCTGCAACCTGCCACGTACAAAAGCGCTATTATTCATGTCCAATCAAAATGTCTTATATCATCCTGAGCGGCCAATAATGTGAGGATGTTTGAGAAATTCAAAAAAGCGCGGGGGCCACCCTTGTCCAGCTTGGAAGCATGGAAATAAACTCTTTGACCAACAAGTGTCTTTCTTTTTTTCCCCGTGAGACACTGTCTGCAACCAAACAAATTCCAGATCTGTCTCTGAACCAATCATAATCGTTAACTAAGCCACTAAGTTTTAGCGCGAGCCACTTTTATAATTATCACAATTTGAATGAATGATTTGAGCCAATCACAGCCTTTCCATCTGTAGCATAGATGTCACGACATGAAGCAATTATTTTTGACTCAAGATAGCTCCTGCAGTCAACATAACATGGACATCCTCAAAGCCGTGGAAGAAGCGGTTAATGTTTCTGCAGTTTAGTTTTCCAAGTAGAATTCGGCAGTTGAAGAGAAGGACCATTATTGCACTCTTTTCGAGTCATCATTCATCAGCCATGGCAAAGTGAGTAAGTGGCCCCTGGATTCTTACAATGTAGCAGCGAAACGATAGATTGAGCGAACGTGATAAACAACGGAGGCGATGACGACATTTCGAATTCTGTTCGTGGATGCTGCATTGGGTTAACCGAATAACAATTTTTGCAGATCTTTGATCTTCCGATCAATCCCTAGATCATAATTGATCATAATGTACTTTGTTACAGCGATTGGGAATTGTAAATATGGACAGCGTCGAGCGCCTGTTGCTTGGGATTTGAGAATCATATTCCCCTACGATGTTGGACAAAGCCGACAAACTGTTGGTACAAAACTTGATTATTTTAGCATTTCATTATAGGTATTGATAAATGTGTTCCCTACTTCTGAGTTAGGGAAGGTTGATTCACACCATTTCATTTTTTTGTTTTAAAATGAAAGCATTATTTCATCAATCATTTTCAACATCAATCGCGTATTTCATTATGATCTATTAGGATGCTCAACCTAGTTATCTCACGTCATACCAGAGGAAAGTGAGGTTGAGCAATACACCTGCGGATTAAACTACCTTTTTCTCATGTTTTCCTCTAAATGGGCATAGTCAAGAAACCACTGCTAAGGGCCACACCCATGCTCGGTTATTCACCCGCTTCCAAACCACTGTCAGATTTGAGGCTAGATCCGCCCCTGTTTCGTATAAGGAAAGCACGTAAAACATAAACATAACATTGTGAATCATACAACAAGAGATACCAATTTACTAATGTTCATAATCTGCAAATTGCTGAAGTGGTCCTCGTTAGAATGGACGTCCAGACAATCAAGAGTGGCCTACCACGCTAGCTGGTACCCATTTCATGATAAGCATGACCATTGTATCATGCTTAAGAAGATGAAAGCGTTTTAGGCCAGTGTATTTCAATTGTGTTGATCTTATCTCCGGCACCCTCAATCGATATTTCTATCATTTTAGTATAAAACAGCACTGCTTACTGCTTTTTGTTTAGTAACAGAGGTTGCGGAAACGGTGAGATGATAATGAATAACATATGTTTACAATGTCTCACAAAGTGGTTGTCATTCGCCGTACTGCGGAATCTACACAGTGAATAATATTTTATTTCAAAGGCTGAATAGAGTAGAAATTCAGCTCCTAAAGACAAACAAACCTGACATCGAGATCCACCTATGCGGTAAGGTGAATTATTTGCTTCCAAATCACCTATAAATAGCAAACTTTCTTAATAAACTGCAACATAGCATCGGATAACTGCTAATAACTATAAAACCCTCTAGAAGGTCTCGTAAACGGGGCTAGAAAGATTCGGAGCAAGGATGGAATGCAAATACCGACAATATTGAGAATGCTACTATCCATAACATCGAGATGACTACGTCTATATCACTGGGCACAAAAAGGTCAACGTTTGACAAGACAACAACGGAGAGCTGTAAAGTTACTCAACAAACACAGACTGCCAATTAACACACCAATGAATGCTCCACTATCAATGGAGGATGGCAAAAATCATAATCTGAGATGAAGGTATTCGCCATGTCAATATGGAGATACGGTTTCTCCATGACCGGAATATTATTGACGAAGTCAGACTCTACGAGACCATAAAAAGAGACTAGTGTTACGATATCATCCTGTCTTCTTTTTTGAAAGTGCTGAGTTGATGTACCGCAAAATTCTCTCTTGAGTCAAAATAAGCTACTTTGTACCCAGATCAAAGTTTTCGAAGAAGATTGCCCTCCGGCAGTCTCTTGTACATACTCGCACGACGGATATCGCGTATGTGATGATAGTAACACATCTCCACAGCTGAAAGTTTTTGATGAGTTTTAATCGACGTACATTCATACAGAAAATGTGCCAAAGCAAAAGTTTTGATAAGTCGAATTTTTATCATGATTGAAAGTTTTCAGTTCACAAAGATTAAGTGTAACTTATTGTACTGGTCTCATGCCAACCCGATTTTTCGAAGTATTTCTTTTTGATCGTGCCTTAGACGTAAGAAATACACCAAGATAGTTAAAAGAGGTAATCTGCTCAATCGCTACAGTTCCATGGTGGTGCATGGGCCCGACTTCGACATAACCATACACTGCTGCTCATCTCCTAAAAGAGGAGGGGGCAGAGTAATCTAAACCACACACTGAGGGGTCACCCTTCATTCTACCCCAGGTAAAGTCTTCGTATTGATCCTGCTGAAAGACCTGCTAACCCCCTATGATCTAAACGTAAGGCACAGCTGACAGGTTCCGTCTTACGGCGTTCTTTTATTTAACCATATTTGCATTGAACTAAGTACTTGGAAAAATAAATGAATCTGGGCGTATAAATTACATAGCCTATGTCGTTTTCAAGCTTGGTTTTGACAGCATCCACAGGGTGTGTGAACTTTGATTAAAGTAACATGCCTTACGCCAAAGCTTTTCCTGTTGATATAGATGTTGAATAATTAGACAGAGTATGACTCGAATCGTCACCCTCTTTCACCTCTCAATCACACATGGAGTGCAACAGAATAACGCCACTGAACCAGACCTTGGCAGCACTGTCAACTAGCCTTAGTCAATTGGCTTCTCTATTAAAGATAATGTAATAATTGCTTGATGAGCTAGTTTTAGGTCTGAAAACGATCTTTGCATTTTACCATCCTAAGTCAAGGTTATACCTGTTACTACCGCAAAGCATTTCCTAGCACTATAAACATCGGATGAGCTCATTATTTGTCATGAAAAATGTCATGTACAGTAGCACGAGAAGTGACGTCTTCTGTATTTGTAATATTGACGACATTAACCAGCTTTGCTGTACCCAAAGGTCTCTATCCGCTTTGTATAAACAAAGTAACAATCAGTGAGCTTTTCTCACTTACAGTAGATAATAATCGTAAGCATGAGAACTGTGATTAGTTATTTCTTATGCATCTCCACGTTATTCTGTAGTAGATTAATTGTAAGCAGTGTTCAGGAGACAAAATGGTTAAAGTAATTTAGGGGCTAGTATAGCATTGACGTTTCTTTGCAACTTCTTTTCAGCGTCATCATCTGGGATCTGTCTCGTAAAGAAGCTGTTTGTGGTGCACCTGCAGCTGTACTTAGTGCCGGTACCACTTATTGCATCGCCTATTCCAATCTGAGTGACAACATATTTGTGACAGGTGGAAGGTATATTTTATTTTTCATTTCTTTACCGTTGATTTTTTGTCGTGGCTATTTTGTATAGCAGGATTTAAGAACGGAATATCTTCAGGTTTTTCAGTAACAGCCTTTACTCATGGCAGCACTCTATGCCCAGTGGTGGGTTCGGGTGGGCTAAAGGGAGCAATTTCTTTAGCTTCCCTTAGCAGAGACGCCTAATTTGTAAGAGAATTATTTTGTTTAGAGAAGAGAGAATTTGAAATGATAATTTTGAATAGATACTAAAGATACAGAAATCAAATCCCGTTGGTGACATGCTTTTCTATTTCTCTAGTATCTATTCAAAGTTAAAAGAACTATTGTATTGAAAAAATTGAATGTTGAAATTTAAATGGAAACAAGAAGACCAAAATGGCTTAAAAGGTGACATTGCTGCAGGTTAGAAATTTGGTTACATTAGCTAGATGAGGAAAAAGACCACACTAAGTATTGCGATTCTATTAGTTTATTCATTTACAATGTCCTTCTATCAATACGCAATTCTGCTACTACCTTGAGTTCGTTTAAAAAAAAATGTTAAGAGCAAACGGCGGTATTTATGTTGTTTTCCCATTGTCCCTATGTCAATGAGACCTTTACAACTGTGTCGATAAAGGTTTATCAATTACGTACCAGGAACCAGGTCCATAGTGTAGTACACATTCTGTTGTTTCTCATTCTTATGCAATAAAACAATATGAATTTTTATAATTTATATCGATCCGTTTTTCGTATTTCACAGCAATACATTACGTGTTTGGGAATTGGATGTTAGCAATCGCATTATCCGCCCAACCGACTGCAACATGGGTCAATTGAAAAGAACTGTCAAATGTATTCAGGTAACCATTTCTGGACTTTTTTACATCTTAACTAAGTCCTATATTAAATTAAATGCCACATTATACACAATATCGCACTTGGCAATTAAGCAACTGTATAAAGTAGCTACTGTTGGCATTATTTTATATTTGAGAACACTGTTGTACGTTTCTGGGCGGTCACACGTTGAAAGGTTGTGAGAAATGATTGCCAAATGAAGAATTGCTAGCTACTAACTTGAGAAGTCACTTTGAATATTCCCACGAGAAAGAGAAATTCGCTTTCTGTTTCACGTATTTTACTTTTCCCCACCTTTTAACCGTTTGGGTGGGAGGGGGGTTGCCTCACGGAAATCATTACGAAAAGTAACTAAGCGACATAAGGTTATAGGATGAAGAGGATGCATGCAACTGATCCCAGTGTATCTCGTAAATGTGTGCAGATACTTGCTTATCAATTTCAGGAAAAAAGCGCCAGAACATATTCTTATTTTCATGTCTAGAATCGATTCACGTCAATACAAAAAACCCCAGTACTTGATAGAGAGCGACGTTTTATTTCAATGAGCCATTTATTTTACTTCATAGATATCTATTAGATGCTTATTGTTAAAATCATGTAGTGTCAATTATACACTGTGATGAGCTCTCTCCGTAACAAAGCTGAGAAGAAATTTTCCTGCATAGGCAGTTGTTAAACTGAACCCCCTTCGTATGGCAAGTTATTCTTAGGTCCGGTAGAAAAGTCAAGTTGTATATAAAATAGGACAAAGCAGGACACTATTTGTGCCCTTCGTATTGGCTATAGATCTACATGCGATTGCGAGGTGCACAGAACATAAGCAATGTGTAAGCCCGGAAACACATTCATATTCCATCAGTTCGCTTTGGCATGCTGCGTTGGCGACAGTGAGCAAGCAGATCTAGCCAGTGTGTATCCATGGCGGCGCCTCCCCATGTACTCATCAACTCCATTCACTGTGGTTCTCCGCTAAATCGTCCCAGTCGAGAAGTGATGGCTTTTGTAAATTGTTTATTTTGAATGTTAGAAAAAGCTGTTATTTATTATTTTAATGAAGAGATATTCCATAGAGATTTAGCAAATTGATCCACAGATGAAGGAATATGAGGGCCATATATGGTCCTCGGTCATTTTTACAACAACGAACATTGCAAAAACGTATGAAGCAAGGAGACTTTCGTAAACTCTTGATTAACTAAGGTGCGTACTAAATAGTGACCTCAACACACATAATTCAACTGCTAGTAATGAAGTGTTACATCTCTTGAACGATCATATAGTAAGTAGAACCCACCTGCTGTACTGCCCCTTTGAGCAACTACTAAAAAACAGGTCTTTACAGGAAGCATAAGCAAACTTAAATTAGTAGATCTTGCACTGAAACCTTGCAAGTTGTCCAAGAGGATGTATGAGGTATGTGGTCGTGTCTAGAAGTGATGTGACACATACTAGTGTGTGGCGGTACTCTCTTTCCGGACCTTGATGAACAGCTGGAGTTGATGTAATGTAAAGAATGCCGTTCAATAGCCTCATTTTCTTCACTTATTTTATGATGTATAGAGCTTACCCTTATGTCGTGGCTTCCAAAAATCTGACAGAGCCGTTGCTAGTAAATAGGATTCACTCAAAGTAAATTGAAATGTTCGGTAACAGTCATCGGAGCAGCCCGAATCATCGAGTATATCTGCATGGGCATCTGTTAATTTTATCCCTGTTTTCATCGTATACTGTGTAAGACAGGAGCAGGCAGCCAGAGCCAACAACACGTGTTACACTCGTGATGTTCGTCTCATTTCTTTAGGTTTCAAACGATGATAAAGTTATGTATTGTGGTACCACAAGTGGTGACATTTTACAGGTAAGAACGAATTGTAACTGTTGTTTTGAGTAACACGAGTTTACTTGGTATAAAAGAAAGGCCACCACGTATTCTGCACAGGGTTTACAAAGTTCTGAGACTTTGAAAATGGCCTGGGATCCCTATTCGAACACTTACGCTCATGGTCTCTCTACCACGAAAATATTGTAATTGGTGGTAATCGCCCCTGTGGCAAAGTAGGGGTCATGTGATGCCATTGGTGATAGATATGGGGTTTTTTTGTCAGTTTTATACTGGAGCTCCTTGGTGTTTGAAAAGAACATATGTATTATAGGGAAAGATAACCTTTATCCATATGAAGTACCATTCACATGCAAAGAAAGGAGGTTTCGTTGCCCCTCCTTGTAAGGAGAGCCTTGTAGATTTGTGCAACACGTTTTATCATAACCCATCGCAAGAACGGTCTTTTAGAGGCGCACTAGAATGTTTAGTCATTGGTGGTCACATGACCATTGTGGCTTTGATAATATTCTGGAAGGAGCGGATAGTTATGAAGCAATCCGGGGCGGAAGGTAGCGTTGGTTCAAAAAAACAAAGAGGAAGGAAGTCTTTCCGATTCCTGTACAAACTTGTGATTTTGATGCATTGTTCAAGAACAAGGGAATGAACACTGTTCGTTCTGCCAACAATGCGCCCACTATTGATTTCATTCATTTATAAAGCATTTGTAATAGGAAGTACAAATGTGGTGAACTCCAACATAAAATGGTAGTGGTGGGTATAAGAAGAATTACACCAGAAGGCATGTTTAATCAAGGAGATGGAAAACGTCGAAGCTGAAAGACGAAGAGATGAAACTGAAATTTGCGGTAGAACGTAACACAAAACTTTAGTCAGGTCAATTTAGTGTATGTCTGATAGGTGAAGCAAAGTAATGCATCTCAAGTAATTGTTATTATGTAACAGGAATCTAGCGTTCGTGCATGAAATGCATAATTAAAATAAAAAACTCATGGAAGATAAATAATCTAAATGTAACTTCAATATAGTTACAGAGTACACCAGAGAGTGACGAAATTAATGTGTTATTTGTGTAGTTTTCCTCACCTCTGTTCAGTGATATTGGGGATCAATCAAATATGACGTAACGTCTGGTTGAAGAGAAGGTTCATCGATTTTGTGACTAAGCGTTCCATAAATTTGAAAGTAGGGAAGGAAGAAAGCGGTAACATTGTCACATAACGCAGGGTAAACTTTTGCCTTGTAAGACAAAACAATAGGGCTTTACTAATGACTTACGTCATTCCATACCCTTATGAGAATAGCTTTTAATCGTCGATAATAAGTTAAGTTCTTTATATCTGTTTTACGGTGTTTTATATCTGTTTTACGCCCAATGTAGTTACTTTTTATCGTCAGTTGTTTTGTTTTGTAATATGCTTCTGAAGTACGGAACCGGGGGAGCCTACACTATTTTTTATGTCGAAATTCGTTATTATTGCATAGACAATAGGGACTAGAGCCCAATTTTAAAATAGCAAATTGTACATTGCAACAGACTCACATAAATCGGAGATTGTAAATGGAACTCAAACTGATTACATCAGCATGGTTTCTATGTTTATTGAAGTATATGAAATGCGCACACTTTATCCATTTTTCACAGCAATGAAACTTCAACTGAAAGAGAATTCCTGTATTCATGCTATGTTATCACGTAGCTTCATGATTCATTGGTTTATGTGGAATTTTCAAGGTGCTATGTTTTGGAAAGTTTGATAGGGAACGCCATCCCAGTTCTTACAGTTTCTTCAGATTTTGACAATGAAGCATTGGCTCTCGATATGCCTTGTAAAAATAAATGTACATGACAATGATAAGCGGTTGGGACACATTACTTAAATGAATGGATGTTGTACCAATAGTTTTCTGTATCAAACCTGTTGTATTTCTTGTGCTTACGGATTAACTTTCATTTCTTGATGTTGTGGAGTTATGTTAATAATATGGATCTAATAGGATTTCAAAGTTCTACTTCTTTAAGTCACTTGGAAGTGTGACCACCCAGCGTTACACTTCCTAGAAGTTGTTGAATGCACCATGGCATGGAGTTTTTTTTTTGTGGAATGCCAACGTTACACGAGCAATTATGGTAAAGATAACATGGTTCAAGAGTGTATTTCTGAGTAGGTCAGTAAAGTGTCTGGTAACCTACAAGAAAAGTAAGAAGAAGGGGAGGAAGCAGTTCCAAATCCATAAAATATGAAACAGGAAAAGAACCGGAAAGGTGGAAAGACATAGGATCTCTGTAAGAAAGTGAGAGTGGTTAAGAGGATGTCGTACAATTCCTTCGTAAGTCATAGAACGTGTCTGCCTTAAAGACAGATTTAGATCTGATGAACTCAGGGGAAGATTAAATAGCGACTGTGATGCTTCGATCATATTAAGAGAATGGGCGAGGGGTGTCTGGGCCAGTAAATGTATAGCAATTGAGGTAACAGTTTCTGTTGAAGGAGAAAGGCAACGAAAACAAAGGAGGGAATGATAAGAATGGATTGGAGGGCAAAGTTGTTAGAGAAGACCTGTTCAGATAAAGGTTACCTTTGTAGTTCTAAAAGATGTCCCACACATGCCAGCAGGTAAAGTAACATCATTCTTGTTGTCTTCTCAGTCTTTAAGTTAACTCTTTTACTAGTTGCGTGCCGTTGAACTGAGCCCTATTTCCACTCGTCCAAGATAATACTTAAACCTGCATTCAGGAGCATGTCAATATCTCCAAAGCTGAAAGCGTATGCAAAGTAAATTTAATTGCATTTTAAGTTAGTTGCTGTGTGAAACAGTAAGTTTGATGTGCGTATGTTTAATTGTCTTGTGGTAGACGGGTCCAGACTTAAACGGGGCCTTATTAAACACGACCGTATGTTGTTTTGTTAGCTTTAAGTGTATCTTTAGGTTAGGTAGACATAAATGGAGATTTATTAGAATGTGTATATCAATTGTGGCTAATCGATCGATGTATCGCAGTGAATAGAAGCTTGTCCTACCCCATTGGAGACTATCTGCTATTTCATCAACATTTATGAGAAGAAATCATCCTTCTTGAAAATGGATTGCCGCTGGTATTTGCTTTCCTTTTTGTTGTTTGACGGCTAGAAACCTTTTGCACGATTCTTCGTAGGTTAACATCAAGACCAGGTTATTGTGTCACTATGGTCCCTCTAAAGAGAAGTTCAGTCTTGGGGTTTTGTCACTACGATTGATGAAAAACGGAGATATCCTTGTTGGTGCAGGGGATGGTACGATTGCAATAGTCAAAGGTGACAATTACAAAAAGATCAAGTAGGTCTAAACGAGATTTTCTCTTGGTTATAAGGACTTTAGATCTTACTGAATTTCTACACAATGTCCAACCAGTCTCTTATTATAAAGGAAATTCGTTTCAGTATCCCTACACTTACCCATGATACATTGAAATGTCGTTGATATTCAGAGTACTTTTATCCTTCTTCAAAAGGCTGAAGAACATTGCGATACTTTTTTCTAGTTGAAGTTCTCTAACAAGAATGTATTAAGTTCTCTACCACGGATATTTACAGATGATGTTTAGCTTATTATATTACCTCAGCGAGGGTACGATATGTTTATCCATTCAAACATACTATTTAACATAATCACGATATTTTTTCATACAATGACATTGTCATGTTACTATATACCCAATTTAAATTCGAAAATGGTTACAATACTTTTATCCAGTATTTACACCGAAGTTCCCATGAACTTTTAAAGAAAAGGAATCAAAGTTATATTAAGGGACGAAACAAATTCGACGAATAGGATTCTGGGAAGCCGCTTATTCCTTCTCTTTGAAGATCTTTTTATAGATATTTGAAACTTTGATTATCAAGGTCAACGTTAGCCTCGTATTTAGAAACCTGTTACATACAACGGGCCATTAGCAAAAGTGCGGGAGCGCCATCATGGGCGAGGGTTATAGCTCCATCAAGCCTCAGCCCTAGATTTGAATAGGCGACTGACTCCGCCAGGGTAGCCCTACATGACAAAGGCTATTAGGCACATTTCCAAGTTTGATAAACGACCGTCTTGATGCCCAAATAGACAATGGTTTATCTTGCAACAAGGCACGTTGGATAAGGTTGCTTGTTGATAATGTTGATGTCTTCTGTGTTTTTCACGTTGTGACTGATAAAAAATTTATGACTTCCATAGATTAATATAATTTATGTGAGATCATTGCCCGTTGATGTTAATGGCTGTTCTGGTATCCATTCTAAAGCCCTGATTCAATCCATCTAGCATCACTCCTTTGAATAATCCAGGCCTTCCTCTCATTCTTCTCTTTTATCATACACCTCGTTACAGCCTCATCGACAAGTCTACGGTCTCCCATTCTATTGTTATGCCCTAGGAGCCCCACCTTACTACGATTAATCGCCTGTACGGTGCTGTCATTTTCTACCGATTCCTTTTTTATCCAGGCATTATTCACAAAATGAAACCATTCGGCGTTGAGAAGATGCCTTTTCCGACTGGATTCTCGTTATTTTAGGTTTTATGATGTCACAAATTTTACCATCCACGTTTGTGTGGCATGAAGTAGTACGAAGACGTATGTTCTCAGCAGGTGTAATTGTTTTACAAGACTGGTGCCCCTGCTATTAAAGACACTTTTAAGATATAGGATTTCCAAATTTTAAACCTTATGTAGGAAGATGCAAACGAATTCCGAAGATCGGTGTTAGCTTCTGAAAGCTTAAATATTAGAATTTCTGTCCCAGAAGAAATATAAATAGAAGGAGAGTGATATCGTGATATTACAAGAAATTTTTTAACAACCTGTGTGAGTTTCAACCATAAACTTAAGAGGTCTATGTATTCACCTCATCCTAGACTGAAAAGAACTGACAAGACGACGAGAAAGAATAGCAAATGTCCCTTCATGCTAATAGTCGTCAACATGTCAGCATACCTTTTTCACCTAATTCCTGGAATGTTTTCATGCATGGTACTCTCGTGGGTGTTACACATGGTATTTGTACAGATAGACTGTTTTATAATGTCGCAACTTAGAATGATTTGCATTGTTTCTCTCCAAAGGTCTGCCAAAGTTGACGGCGGGGTATCATCTATTGGATTACGGGGAGAAGGTCACCAGGTTTGTGATCTTTGAAGTTTCCTTTATTCCTTTCCTTTACCCCGTTCCTTTTTGCCGGTATAATGATGCCGGTTGGATAGAGTTGCCTGTCGATATTTTTTGCGGTGGCATACTCGATGTCGAGGGTAGCCTATTGCACAGCCAGAGTGAGCAATGTCCTGGGGAGAGAGCAAATTTACAAGGGCGGTCTCCAGTTGCCTTCCCCAACCGATAGTCTGTATATCGAGCTAAGCGGGATTCGACCCACAGCCTCTGGCATGTGAGTCCGACTCCTCAGCCACTAGACCCCGGCAGCCTGTTGATTGCCCTTAGAAAAAGCAAATTGAGAGTTTTTTAGTTTTACAGGCCTCGAGAAGAGAAAGTTTGAAATTATCAAGTTAGAAGAGACACACTGAAAAGTGAAAATGTCACCACTGGTATGTCAATGTTTTCTTGATGGGTGATGGATGATTGGAAGGTAACGTAGCGAGTAGAGAAAAGTAAACTATGTTATCACCAGTCACCATACCTCAGGTAGTAGAGCAGCAAGCCGCGATTTTGTGTGTCCCAGGCTCATATCCTGGTAGTGATATCTTCACTTTTCTCTGGTACCTCTTCCAACAGTTGACAATCCTTTAATGAGATCACACGGCTAAGTAAAGGTGAATAATAAACTATAATAGAAATGCAGTATTACAATTTGTAATTGAGCTTAATATAATCCGTTACACGTCGATCTTGCTCTACCTTGCGATCAATTGAATAGTTTAATCATGCTGGTTAAGAAACTGCATAATCCTTGTTACATGAGTTGCACCATCTGCATTATTTGATTTGGTATGGTTTGAAGATTTCATTATTGACTAAACAAATTGTCGATTAACACTTGATGATGTCTGTATGTTATATGGCAACAGGGATCTACCGAAAACGTGTTTTGTCGCGTAACGTACTCAGTCAGGATTTACAGCAATTGTTTCTATACATTTGTACTTTTTAAATGAATATGAAGTGCCTAGTAACTTGTAGTCTGTATTATCTTTTAGTTTTTTGTGGGCACCAAGCAATGTGAGATTTACAGATTTGTGTACGGTGACTTCACATTTGAAAAGGTGCGCACATGTCACTATGGGAGTGTCTTGGATGTTTCATATCCCTAGTAAGTACCAACGAGATAAACGTTATTTTTATGTCACTGACGTATTTGTAGGATTTGCTATTTGTAAGTTGTAATGTGTTACCGTTTTCATTCTTCGTTACTCTACGAGACTCGAGAATGTCTTTTTGATTTCCATGTGTCATTCGGTCAATATGATGAGAATCGACAATTTCACAACGTGTATACCTTGTTTGTGAACTATTAATTGCTTGTAATATTAGTTGTGGATGCTCGAAAAGAGTTGACAACTTTTTAACGAAAGTGAAACTGGTACCAAAGATTTCTCAGTTTTGTTGACACATGTATTCTTGTGCTGGAGTGGATCCTGATTGTACTTTGACCATCTCATTTCTTTTTCTTTGAAACGTTCAGGCTAAGACTCTTTGTATTTAGAATGCAAGGCCGCCGTATGAAAGTGCACCAAGATGGTTAAGAATGTCAGATTCCTCTTGTTTTTATCAAGTATTTCAATTCCATGGTCATTTCTTTTCAAATGATAAAATGATTACCTAAGCTTGTCATTATTGGGATATTTTATTACTGTTCATGTCTCGTTTCTTTTTCGGTTCACGTTTTTAATGTTATTTCATTCTTTCATTAAAGGTCAGCTAGAGCTCGATGCTTTACCATGAATGCTTCCCTTGTCGAGTTCTTCTTGTTATTGTTTAATTTACGTTTTAAGCAAATTGTAGCTTTGTACTGTTGCAGTAGAAGTGACCATGCCCACCATTAACAACTGGGACGTTGCCCGTCTCGTAATTCTGCCTTTTGAAATAACAGTTAAGACATGCATGGCAACTCTACGCCTTGTTAGACAATATGAATAATAATGCTTTGCTCCCCTTCGTTGTTGTTATGATAATATCTCGTGATTTCTTTTGCAGTAATTATTCAGATCTGTTCGTTACATGTTCCATGTATAATATCAGAGTTTGGAATGCAAAAACAAGTCAAGAGCTTCTTCGTATTGTTGTGCCCAATATGACATGCAATGCGGTAGATCTCATGAGAGACGGGAAGTCTATTGTTAGCGGTAAGACGTTGTCCTTACTTTTTATAAAATGGTCTACTTTCCTATAACTTGTGTCGTGATGAAATCATTGAAGGGGGATACGTTTACGCGATAAGATCACTTGATTTTGGAATCATGCCTTTCTGATAAGAATCATGAACATGGGGAGTAACGCCTGAAAACCGCGAAAGGACCAAAAATGACTAAGCCATGTCTGATACAGCTCGGGATCAAAGAGATACAAAGACTGATGTTGAAATATAATCAATCTAAAAGAAGACTCAGTCTAGAACGGCAGAGAAACACATTAAAGTTTTTGATACAAATAAACTTATATTTCGGCTAGTCAAGCTAGCCTTCTTCAGAGTTGTTGCAGAGATGGGTTTAAGAGTCCGTTATAATCGTTACACGGTGGTCAGGTGACAAAATTTGTAAGTTTGTAAAGCGGTTTGATAAGCAAGCGACGAGAGTCATATGATGAGGTTCACAGAGTGTCAGACATCGTTATGAAATGGGTGATAGTAAGCGTGTATAAATGAAAAACAAGACAAAAATTGTAGTAATCATAGATTATAAACAAGAAATAATATAACAAAAATAAAAGTAATTTATACATATTTTTTAAAAAAGAAAGTCAAAGAAAGTATATATACTGCATATGTATTAATAAATAAATAAATAATAAATAAATAGATAAACAATAATTCCGTTAACAAATAATAATAAACAAATGATAAATTAGTAAATGATAAATAAATAGTTTTTGATATAGTAAAATAAATAAAAATAGAATGTAAACGATGATAATAAAAAATAAATGATGATAAAAAGATAAGAAAGAAGATAACAATTTTAAAAAATTATATATGTATATATATAGAAAGAGAGAGAAAAAAGGGCAAGCAATGAATAAAGTATAAAATGAAAAAAAAATAACCATAATAAAAATAGATGTAATAATAATAGCAATAAAGAAAAGAAAAAAAATTGACATAACATATCAATATAAAAGGTGTTTGAATTTATGTGTTATTTCTAAATAATTTACGCTTACATTTTGTGATCGTCTATTCGACTCAAGCCTTTGTTTAATGTGTTCCCCAAATTAATCACATGCTGCTCCAGCGCTAGCCGCCTATGGAGGTTATTCTCTAGTACTTGTTGTAAAGGTATAACCTCCATATCGGAAAGAGAGTGCCCAGCTCCGTTGAAATGCTCCGGTACTCCTTTGTCCAAATTTTTTTCGGTGTCTCTTCTATGCTTGCCAAAACGGGCCTGGATGGAACGGCTAGTTTGGCCAATATATTATCAAGCTACTGGGGGATGGTTATTTATACATTTTTGCATTATATAAGGTAAACCAAGTTTGAGGATTCGGACGTAAGATCTTGGTTGATATCTCGCTTAAGCCTGCTGTTGTGTAAATAATATTCTTTGGTGCCATTTGAAATAAATGAACGTGTACAGTAACCTATGAATGTTCTGAGCTGATTTCTTTCTCTTAAAAACAATAACGGTATTTTCATGTTTAACATAGTTTTCACCATGATTTCATGCACCACTTTTCTTGTCCCATTCATGTTGCGTACACTCTTGAACTAATGCAGATGTTTACACTTGATCTTCTCGTCATTCTCATAGGATGGGATGATGGAAAGGTTCGAGTATTCACACCCCAATCTGGAAAATTGATGTATACCATTAATGATGCGCACAACAAAGGCGTCACTGCTATCGCAACAACGTCAAGTTGTGCAAACATTATCAGTGGTGGAGGTGAAGGGCAAGTGAGGGTGTGGCAAGTAAGCAAAACAGGCAGTCACAAAATGGTAGAGGCCTTAAAAGAGCATAAAGGTATGAGAATATACACATTGATGTCTCCACTTTATTATGATAGTAGGATCCTCAATATTACGGCCATGATTTTTTTTCCTGTTCTATTGTACTCGTATTCCTACTTTCAGTGCTTTTTATTGTTTTCACTCACATCAACATCGGATAGAGTGATTTGCATTAACCAAAAGGTAGTTAAAAGTGGCCTTCGATTTCAGATCAGTTCTTTTCAAAACAGAGTTTGGTATAAAAGTGCCCTGTAATTTGCAATCCAGACACTTCATAAATTTTTATAATCATTCGCTATTTTCTTCCCAACTTCAGATAGGTTATAAATAAATGCAATAGCATCATTCTAGAAATTGATATGGAGTTTGTTGTTATTGATGGGTTTGGGTAGGCTTGAACCTATGCAAATGTGAACTTTGTTACCATAATATAATCTCTACTGTTTTTTATGAATGATAGACTCAAATGCTTCACTTTATTTCCAAAATATTTTACAAAGGTTCGGCTATTCAATTTTACAAGTGAATTTCAAAATCAAGTTTGAAGAGATCATCAGAAAAATATGAAAATGTTACCACCAGGATTCGAACCAAGGAACTACTTATTCGGGGCATGCAGCTCTACCAACGCAGTTGTGACCCGGTTGCTGATATAGTTGACTTTACAAATTTAGCATATAGATCAGTTATAAAAGAAGAATCTAAGATTGTAAAAATTCACTAAGGAATTAATATTCATGCATATGTTAAATAATAGACTAAATACTTCTGTGAACAGGTATTAAAATGAAAGGGCTATTTGAAATTATGGCGGTAAATAAGACGGGGTGGTGTGATTATCAGATAAAAGGTTACATTAAAAATCGCCGTTCTTGTGGAACTCACTTTCTTTACACATTGAATGCCTCTTCATATTTACCTGATTTCCTTTTTCGTATTTCTATAATTTGTAAACTTGTCTTTGATCAGGATCTTATGTCTTCATCCTCTCCTTGAGTGCCATAATCCTTTCATCATCTTTCCCTTTCAAAATACTACATCGGTTCCTTTTATTCACATTTTAACAGGTTGTTCATACTTGCACTCATAATAATCTTATTTTCTATTTGCAACTCATCAGACCATCGATAAATAAGAACGTAATTCATAATGCCATCAGGTGTGAACGGGTTACAATGCTTCAATTATCAGAACTCTTCAACAATTTTTCATCAATGCCACTCTGCGCAGTCGCCGTAACGAGATTGATGACGAAGTAACTGTTGACGATGATGATTATTCAAGCTATCAAAGTCTTGATTGCAGTGTCTTTATGGCTGTATTATTTTGATCATTTCTAGGGACAGTGACGTGTATTAAAGTGAAAAAAGATGATAAGCAGGTAGGTATAGTAGTTGCTTTAATTCATTCAGTTACAAACCATGAATCGATAGCATAGCTTTCAACAGATTACTTATTGTATTGAGTTAAAAAGCTTTTTTATTTGTCTGAGTTTTTAAGAGATTATGTAAGAAACAAACTAATGATGAAAAGAAAATTATAATTTTCCAACGTGATTTCTCCCCAAATTTGGGAGGGAAACCCAACTCATATCTAAATATATAATGGAAGTTTTCACTTGCGCCACGAAATTCTCTCGCTGTAGATTTGAGTCATAATGCTTGTAGAATGCTTTGAGATGCAATTCCAAACGAACATGGCAACATGAAAATCCATACGAAATTTTTGAATTAAAAGAGAGCTGTTGTTATTTGTTAAACCTTTGATCAGAGGCTTTACAATCACTCAAAGTTTTGGACTAACTTTTGAAATGTAATTACAATAAGGCCGTTATATTCACAGTCCAGAAGTTGGCATCTATTTAGCATTGAAAATCATGGAAAGTTTAAAACTCTGGGAAGATTTTTCCTGGCTGCAACCCAGGCCTTTCCTGTACTGAAAACAACGCGTTCCATACATGATGGTCTTTCCTGCGTGACCCTATCGTTCTTCTACCCTGCGAACAGTTCTGCCTGCTTGAAGGGATCCAGCTGTACAATAGGGAGCATGGGTGCCAAGTTCTTCCTACCAGGGGGTAGAAGGAGCTTTGCTTCTTGCAAATGTATACCTGTTATCCTTCTCCATGAAGGCTGTAAGGTTATAAACGAAATACACTCCACTGCAGAGGTCGTTTTGTAAGAGATTTCCTGCACTCTGAAAATAACGTTTGTGTAATAATCACCTTTTTCTGACATGAACAACTCGAAAAGATGATAGTATAATTTGGTCATAATAGGTCGTTTTCCAGCAGAAGACAGACGATCGACCTGGGATTTTTTACTAGCAATCTAGTAGAGGAAGTTTTGCATTTAATTTTATTCTGTTCGTTTCATGGAAAGATGCATGCAATCTAAGAACTGAAATGCCAAAGCAATAGTCTACATAGTGGGAACGTTATCAAAGCAAGAAAGTCAATGTCGTACATTCTATATCTTAAAGATAGCACCCGTCAAAATCACATGTGCTAAACCTAGAACTAATGGAGAACTGGTAGTAGTACCATGATGAAATTAATGATGCACGATGTCATTAAATTTAGACTCAACGCAGCTAGTGACCAACCTGATGAGCTCAACATATTTGTGATTGATATGTCAAGAGAGAAAATTGAAGATCATTGATTAACCGTCAGAGGGAAATCTCAGTCAGATGGTTGAGTGATACATGTTAATCGTCGCGTTGGCATTTTAAACTTCTAGTGATTCTAGTGAAAACTGAAACGAAAGAACTTTTTAAACTAGCACAATATTTTGCAACTTTTACACTGGGATTGTGTGGCACCAACAGTTTGTTAAGATAATTGTTTGTATGATAATAATGGTCAAGGAAATAGCTTTGCCCAAGTGCCAAAATTTTCAATGAATTGTGTGTCAGGTTTTTTTGTCGCTTATGCCTGTGGTTTGAAGGAAGAGTTTGAAATCGATGGTATAACACAAGGTTCACTTCATTTGATAATATCTTAGTGACACACTATGAAGAAGTAATAAAATTTAAGCATATATATAAAATTATTCCTATCATTCTGTTTCTTACATGTTACAGTGTATTCTTAATAATTGTTTATAATTATCCAGGATTCCTAAATATTCTAGTTGTACCAAATGTTCTAATTAAAATGCATAAGTCTACTTTCTGCGAGGAGCGAGGAAAAATACTAAAAAGTCAGTATACAAGGTTAGATAATTGTCGAATTAACCGATGGGCACTGGGGTGTGAAATGTGGATGCGCACTATGATGAGAGCAAGTCGCAATGGTAAGATTTTAGGCAGGAGCTCCGTTTTCATTATCATTAAATTTGAGATGTACTAGGGAAAGTTTATCTCGGCAAAATTAAATCTGTCTTGGATATATACTATACCTTTTCTCGATGAGTTTCTTGTTGTGATATTTAACACTTTATTGCAGACTGAGCGCCCTCGGATCGCTGTGTAACTCCGACAAATCAACGTATTGCTCCATTTCGGCACTGCTGATAGTTAAATGCCTGCTCTGCTAGTACCTATTATTATTATTATTATTATCTCTGAGTTTTCTTTGCTTCATTTGTTGATCTCCATTAGCGCCGGATCCAATCCAGGCTCTGAGGCTCTAATGGGTAGTCATTGGTTATTTGATGGAAA
>JAAAKL020002234.1:0-26926 GCA_010016065.2 Carybdea cf. marsupialis auct. non (Linnaeus, 1758) | reverse complement strand
CGTGCAAGTTTGAGACCTGTTCAATAGGTACCGTGTAGACGGTCCTGCTAAACGCACCTTAACTTAGCTGGTACAAAATTGAGCGGCACCGTATAAACGCAGCCTTGATCAGTTCATGAGGAACTCCAAAAAAGCCAGAGACAGCATGGGACACGCCCACAGGCCAAGCACCGCCCCCACAAGATCACTTATGGGGTCCAGTTACATTTTTACAAAGCTTCAGCTTGATCAGTTCAATGGTGCAGAAATGAGAGGTGAACGGACACAGACACAGACAGGTTCCGGCATATTATATATATTTGACACTCTCATGAAAGTAGCATCATATTCAACTAAAGATCGTAAGTGGGTGTTTTGTATCATATCACCTTAATCTACTCAGTATGCTTTGGAGATTCCAATATCGGTTAGTTCTTTTTGATGCTTTTCATTTTCTTCGGTAGATCCCAGACCCCTCCGATCATCAATAAAGTCCATTTCTCTTCACTTGCTTAAACAGAAACACCTGGTAATACAGGTGTTTTTCATAACGCTGTAACCGATAAAATTGTTCTATACTTGACATACGTACTTTCATTGACAGTAGAACGTGTAGTCGAATGATTTTGCCATAGCCAAAGTCATGATAAACATCCATCAGTGCAGTTTACCGTAGCATGTGGTCCACAAGTATTTCGAAGGAGGTCTCCAAGTATCAAAGGGGTATACAAGGGGGTCTGCGGTGACTTCTTAGGGTCATTCAAATTCAATAAATACGCTCCGTGTGTATCCCCGATAGATCATTAAACGCACATTTCATCTCCTGATTTGTTTTTCTTTCCTGGATGACAGAGATAGGTTGCACTTAAGAATAGCTGCACTCACAGACGGCCAACTTGACGGATGTAAGAAGGGCCTAAAAGCTCTTTCCATTAAGCTATGAAGGATATAAACAAGCACTACTGAAAGCTCAAATATTCAGGCGAGGGTAGTTAATTTTAGAAGGAAACTACATCAACGGTTGTTACTCTTACAACAAGTAAAAAGATACAACAACTATTTTCAAATTACATAGAGAAATCAGCGACAAAAAACAAAGTATGATGTAACTCACCGTATTTCTATTCTGTATAGGTAGATTGGCAAGGAACAAGTTATATTGATACTAAAATAGTCCATCTAACTTCAGATAAGTTCGTAATATTCGTTTGAATGTGTCATCCACGTCCTTTTCACACAGGGTGGTTTGAAATCTTTAACTGTAAAAGCAAAACGTTATTGAAACGACAAACTTGCCTCTTTTCCGATTATTTAAGGCAAACCTCGCATTCTTGGTGGAAAGCTTAAAAAATACTAGGCCTCTTAAATTTTGGCCTCCAAAGGTGACATATTAGGCCGTACCTTAAGTAGGCCGTGATGTAGCTCATTGGAGACCCACTTGAAAATTCCTGGGAGACAAATCGGGATACAAGTTGTCAAACAAGAATATTCTGATAAGAACAGGACATGGCAAAATAAGGACGAGGCTTAAATACTTGAGCAAAACGTTTGAGAATGTTAGAAAATACGACACACAAAGACTTCACTAACATTGACAACTGATAGCAGAAGACGGCAACTGCATAGGCCATTGAAGACATTGAAGGCAACTGTGATGGGCAGTAGACAGAGTAGAGTAATAATAGTCAATATCGACAATCTTGTATTGTTTTGCAACCCATTACAAGGATCAATAACTAAACATGCCTGGTTATGAAAATTATTTAACCAGAAAGCTGATTTTGTTGCTTATTTTAATATTTCCTTTTCAGCAAAGGTTACACATTGCTACCTCTGGCTTTTTAGGGGACGATCTGGCTTCTCCTTGAATCTTCGGACAGACAGACTATGCTTACGACGGGCATTGCTGTAATCCACATCAAATGGACTTTCCACTGCTCTTTCTTCACTTTTCACGGCAAAGATCCTTGGATAGTGTATTCAACGATTGATGATCGTGAAACAAACTAGTGGCTGCAGGTAAATATTTAATGGCAACTGGAAGGCAAGAAGTGTGCTACTTAGTATAGGTTTCTTTGTAAAATGTGCTTTCTACTCCAGCTGATATCGCAGAATTGTTATCAGAACCTACCAATCGTCCTAAGATGCGGCGCGTTGTAGATTTCATGTACAAATTAAAGGAGCAATCATGGCAGAGACATCAAGGTACTGAAGCTATGACTTGATGGCGATGAGCTCAAATCTTGTTCGGGTTGTTAGACATATGGCGAGGTAGATTTTGTATTCTGCAAACCGTCAAATTGACGACGATAATTGACCACGTTAGAGACGGCCACGTTACTCGATAAATTCTCACGACAAACCTCTTAAGTGTTGCTCAAACATGTACGAAGTATGCTATTTGAAAGCACATGTCAAGTTTATTAAATCAATTCAATAATGTGCCCACTAGAGCCTTCAAATCAAGGTGCAGTCAATTCTCAGTCTACCTATAGTGGATTTCTGTCTCCGGGTATTTTGGTACTACAACATTCTGCAGCTTTAAATAGCTTCAGTTGAATTGCTAGCTTTTAGCAACGATTGAAGAAATTTCACTCTATGAGATGAATTTTTGTCCTCTTCTTTGTACGAATTTGTTAGATATCATGCGCTTGAACTCAGCATCTACTCTAACTATAACGAGAAACTGATATACCTATGCCCACGTCACCAAAAATGTTGCTATTTACAGCATTTTTTGTGACGTAGCGCAGGGGTAACAGACATTGTAGCAGACATTAATGGTACATCTGAGGTAACTCAATTCTCTATTAAAGCTCACACTAGATGTTACAGGTGGCGCTGAGATCCATCAAGCATTAACAACGGTGGTATCAGCATCATAGCCTCGTCTTCAAAATATTCGTCATCATTCGTCATCATCGTAACCATCATCGCCATCCTTGGGTCCAAAGGCTATAGGCACCTATTTGCTATGTAACACCTATCCAGCGGGCAAATTCTGGACAAGAAGATCTGTATGCCTTTCTGACACATCAGGGTAAGAGAATTTTATGGCTGTCTCGTGGCTTTCCTCTTTACCTTGTTTAAAGTATCTGGAAAACAGCAGTTTCAACTGTGTTGCAATGATATGGCGGCCAATAGTTTAATTGTATGAGCAAAGGTACTGAGATCAGTAAATTTTTGTTACATAGACACAAGCCTTTTAGAGTGGGTGAGTCGACTTTATAACGGGAAAACTTGAGGCGATTTGTTGCGAAATTTATGACAGGATGAACTATGCAGGTTTTCGGGTGTTTTCTGTAAGCGAAGTAGTCAAGTTACATTTTCCTTTCCTTGACACGAACATCCGTGGAGTTGTCCAGTTGGACATACGAACATTTCTGTCCTCTGACACTGAACAATCTGCCGCTGACAATCTGACATAACGATGCTAAATAAAGAGTATAAAACAAACGGTGTTCTTGAGTCTTTTGAACGACTGGTTTTGAAGCAAAATATGATATAAATTTTTTTGATAGAAGTAAAGAAGGAGAGTTGAGTATGGTTATTTTTGTTGAAAAGCAAGTCTCATATTGATTAGAAAGATTTACAAGAATACATTGATTACTATGCTGATTCATGCTTGCCTCATCCTCTATGAGACTTTTGGAAATATAAAGAAGATTCCAGAAAGTTGCTAAATTGACATCAGTGATGAAACACTAGATAGAATATGTATAACTAACAGTGACTAAGCAGAATTATTATTGAAGAGTAAATTCTAGAAGCCTCAATAATTTCGTATATAAGTGTTAGGAAAATCCGATGTATTCTTTATTGATCAAAGACAGAACGTAAACCAGATTGATGTAATTGCCGACTCTCGATAGTGAATAACGTTGATAACTTTGTTATTAACAGACGGATTGATAATTTATTTTCTCTTCTGCGCTGCTGAATGCGATACGGAGGGCAAAACTCAATAATTTTCCCATCTAATACAAAATATCAAAGATGTTTAGCCAAGGAGTCCAATTGCAAGGTCGCGACAACTTGACCCCACTTCAATCAAACTGACTATTCTTTAAATTATCGAATAATCGAATTATCGAATAATCGAATTATCGAATTATCTATTATGCTTCTAACTTCAAGAAAAATAGCCAGTACGCAAGCTCAGGGCAACAACAATGCTAAAATCTCGAATTGAGGACATCGTTAATAATGGAACCAATGACACTTTATTCGCAAATAAAATATTACCATTCAAGCATATTTTCTTCTTTTAGCAAATAAAATGTCATCGCACAAGGCATCAAAAGATGTTATCATATCCTGTCGCAAGAACAAATGTATCTCGTCTGGCTGAGTACTTCTCATGACAAAGATTTAGTTGCTATTCTCCGAGTCGCTGGGAGTCTGGATCAAACTTGGGCGCTAATTCCTTTTCGCACCCCCCTCCGAATTTCCCTGTTTTGTTTTCTCGTGTGTTCTAATAAACTTGACAGACAAAATAGAACGTAATTTGATATCTTTTCAGGCAGTTGAGGCATTCACTATTCTTACAGCATAGCGTATATAATAGCGTATCATCGTTGTAAGACGGCATTACCTAACGCGAGAAGATTTTGCAATCAAATGAGAAACCGGTCAATAGAAAAACATTGGACGATGACTGTCCTTGCTCGACCTAATCTCATAGAATTTGACAGAATCTCCTAGATAGAAATTGGAGCCAGATTTAAATATGATACGGATGCATCCGTTAGTGTCGCGAATATGAGCTCCTGGCGATGGATGGTATATCCGAGATCAAATCACGACTGCAATTGACTGTAGTACCGTATGCATGGGCCGTTGATGGCAGAACATGGAGGTGCACGGTATTATTTAAAGCTATGCATGGCTCCACACAACGGCATGGACTACCTATCTGAAATTCTGTTGTGACAGCGATTCAACATATCTGTGTTTAACCACCTATGCGACCATATTACAACTCTATATCCAGTGTGATATCTAGTTGCAGGTACTTTTCCAGATACCCCCACCACAATTGTTCAAAACTGCACTGAAAAAAATAACCCAACCACCTAACCCTAAGCCTAACCCTAAGCCTAACCCTAAGCCTAACACTAACCGTCACCGTTACCCTAGCCCTAGCCCTAGCCCTGGCCCTAGCCCTGGCCTTAGCCCTGGTCCTAGCCCTAGCCCTAGCCCTAGCCCTAGCCCTAGCCCTAGCCCTAGCCCTAGCCCTAGCCCTAGCCCTAACCCTAAGCCTGTGGAAAAGGTGGTGGTGGGGATTCTGTCTCTGAATGAGGCGGTGGGGGTATCTGGAAAAGTACCTAGTTGTATTGCCGTATTGCAATGATAGTACATCATCATAAAACGTAGCTGTAAGAATACTGAAATGCCTCAAGTGCCTGAAAAAGATATTAGATTGTGTTTTATTTTGTCTGTAAAGTTTATAGGAACACGCGAGAAACCAAAACAGGAAAGTTCGGAGGGGGGTGTGAAGAGGAATTAACGCCTCAAAGTTGGCTTAACGCATTCGTGTATTGAGAGGAGGTTGGCAGGTCTCTTTTTACCACGAGCAGTCTTGCATCCTGGAGGAAGATGGCGTTCACAAACAACAGTGTATTTGGAGTCCGGTAGGCCTATATTGTCTCGAGGTATAACTGTAAGCCACTTTTCTCTTTTTTCCTGGTCAGTAGGGAGTCCAAATACTCGT
Organism: Carybdea cf. marsupialis auct. non (Linnaeus, 1758); assembly: GCA_010016065.2. NCBI lineage: Eukaryota > Metazoa > Cnidaria > Cubozoa > Carybdeida > Carybdeidae > Carybdea > Carybdea cf. marsupialis auct. non (Linnaeus, 1758). The sequence goes on along the minus strand of JAAAKL020002234.1, from coordinate 21,234 downwards.
TCCTTGTTACTCTCTTTGTAGTTTCCATTACAATTTATCACAAAACGTTTGCGAAGCATGGTTTGACAACATGACTTTGGTTGGTAATGGCTGAACTCGAGGAGTAGTCCCAAAAAGTAACTTGTGATTAACTAAAAATGATATCTCAAAAATCTAACAGAAAGCTATCAAATAAATAGCAGTATAGGTAATCAGGATCAAACAACGTATCTGCACTATTTTATCAGGGATTGCTAAGAACAGATTGCATTCCTTTCCTTAGATGTCAACATGTTTGCGTCTTCAAATTATCGACTTACTGAGTGAGGTACTCCGGAACATAATATCCTCAGAAAAGACCATCTTTCCCAATTATCGATAATTGGGAACATATATAGCAAGTGCTTCCTATCTAGTCATTGTCAGATATCCGCTAAATGATGCACAAGGTCAGATTAAAGACACGATTTCAGCTCACAAGATAGAATAAAGACCATTGCTTCAACAGGAAAGTACCATCTTGATTGTGAGATATGAGTATCGGCCTGTTGTGTACTGTCTGCTGTAGGTACCTTGTTGTGTTTTGTCAGGCGAACACTCAGATGACAACAGAGAAGACACCAGGTTTACATTATACTTCCAAATACGAGAAGTATCTGTTTCAACTTGACTCTCCGAAATACATACTAATTTCCTATTTACAATGGCTTGCTTTTATGTGATACAAACAATAGACTATTTAAACAAATTACATCATACAAAAACCTAGAACTGCAACATAAGTAGTTTCGAATGCTACTTGGCTCTCATGTCAGCAATCACATGCTGAATCGAATGATGTCTAAATACTAAATATAGCACATACCTCAACTATTGTTATGACTTCTTAATTCAGTATAAGGCAATGATAATTTGCATATATTATGATTTAGGATGAAAAGTTACATTATTTGGATGCTGCCTTCAGTTTGTTTTTTGTTTGGGGGTTTTAGGGTTTTCTTCTTTTCCTCTTCTTATGACAATCTATTCCTGCTTTTCATGCTGTTCATACATGCGGTACCCCCTCTGTCCTATCTCGCGAAACATAGCTTCCCGCCTTGCGAGAGCAGATAACAGAGCAAAGTACATTCTGGATATTGGAAGGCAAGCTCAGGGTCGGTTCGGATTGTGAGTCTGACACCAATATTCCACTACTGTATCAAAATTGCACGTTGTCTTGGCCTGTCATTTAGTTCCCCCTGTGTAAGGGTAACACAGATAAAAAACTTTAAAGACCTTAGCAGCATCATTATCTCGGGTGGAAAATGCAGCAGTGAAAGAAATGCAAGAATTGGTGAGGCAATAGATGCTCTTTACCAGTTTTGGAAGGTCTTCCCGAATGGTCAGCTATGCATCAGAATTGACAAAAAGAAAGGCTATGTATAGAAAATCTGAAAGTAGCCAGTCCTCTTGCATGCCTAAGGAAGCTGAACCTAGGGTCAGAAAATACGGACCAGACTGATTTCATCTGGGGTCTGCTTCCTCGGACGAATATCAAAAGTGAGCTGCAGAAATAGGGGAATCAAACATGGAAGTATTAAGTAGGGCTTGTACAGAAAAGAAGTTGATAAATCTCATGTTAGGAAAGCAATGGATCTATTGTGACACAGTCTAAGGAAGAATAACCCAGGGTACACATCAACGGAAAAGTAGCAAGAGAATGACAAAGAGAAACATGTCTGATGGTCATGAGTACATACCTATAGACATGTTCCAACATCGTCATCTATATGACGTGAGCCAGCATGTCATGTGCTCGAACGTCCGCAAAGGACATTGAACTCAGAAAAAGAAATTTAAATTTAAGATCAACATTCAGCATGACATGTGAGTCTACATAGTAGTACCCAATCTCCCATTTTGAATTTGAAACATCAGTAGCTAACGTCCGTGCAATAAAATCAATGTTTTGTTCTTCGTAGGCCTATCTATAGATGAACCAACATATTTATACCTAACTCTGAACCCTTGAGTACAGTTCACTTGGAGCACAATAGAGCATTGTAACTATCTTCATGAAACGATGCGATGTTGCAACCAAATACTATAGTCTTTGTCTATTTGCAACCAAAGACTATAGTCTCTCTCTACAGTCTTTGTTGCAACCAAGGAGCATGGAAAGGTGTTGTGGGGTGCTTTATTTAGAATACCAAAATCGCCTCATAAAGTTGATTTGTGCTTCTAAGATACCTACTACTGCAACATTGAATTTTCTCAGTTTCAATGCTCAAGTAAGTTATACTTGAAAAGATTGTTGGTGGTACAGAAACCAAGTATAATATTGAAAAGGCCCCTCATATTTCGTTGTGGTTGAATAAGCTCTTTTACATATGACCCTCCTCAGAACCAATCGTAATAAATATCGTACAAAACAAAGGAAGGTTTAACCAACTAGAACGCTATTTCTCTTCCTTTTTGTAATTTTGAGGGTCATACGAAAAAGAGCTTTTTAAACCACAACGAAATACGAGTTGTCTTTTCAAGTAAGCAATGCATGCTTCGTCAGAACAAATTATCATGAGGTGATAACCACTAAAATAAGAAATAAACACTGTTCTCTTTGTGATTGAGAGCATCGACCGCATATTTAATGGTTCAAACATCATAGAAAAGTATGCTTCTTAATAGGCTTACTCTTCATCTTTGAGATATGTATCTAAAAGCTTTGTTGGTGGTACAAAAGAATAAAACTGCGCGAAACGTTGAAAACAGTTAAGCACTTCAAAGCTTTTCTCGTCTGACTGGTCAAAAAGCACCAATCTGGCAGTCAGAGTTTCGATTGGTTACTATCAAAACGCAGTTTGGCAAAGTTTCATTGATTTCTTTTCAATTTCTATCCTGACGATTGTGTACTCTTAGGGGTGTCCGATGAAAAAATCTTTAAGAACTCAACTGTTTTCTCTGCTTCGTGCACTTTTGAGATATTTATTGGATTTATTTTTGCCCTTACACATGATATCGGTCTTTCACATTATGAGTTAATCATTTGTTAGATATTTCTTTATTAGTCATTCTCAAAACAAATATATCATTATTGAGCTCCCTTTGAATGCAATGGGACATGACGTCTGCCTCTACAAACAGGGATGACGTTGTAGCAGGAACTTCAACATAAATGTGCTGTGTGGACACCCTATGATTATCTGGACACCGTCCGAAGCTAGAGTCCTGGGATCTAGCATCACAGCTTCTAAACCAACCGCTGATCGCTTGACCGTTCCTTTCCATCACCATTGAAAGAGTCACGAAGTGCGCGGGGACGGGCAGATCAATCTTGCCTGTTTAATCGACAATAAATACCACCTAAGTTAGTTTTAAAATATATGAAATATGTTTTCACGGCTTGTTGAAGCAGCTGAGAAGAATGCCTTTGGCTCACCATTTACGCCCACAACGGGACCCACCGAAAATGCTCCAAGTACCGGTCGCAAGCATCTGATGGCTGCAGCGTCTGATCGTAAGTACGATTTAGCTACCGGCTTGTTTCCAGTTTTTGATTACGATCCTTTATTCTTTTGCTGTACGAAAGATAAACTGTTTATACTTTTGTACTGGTCGAAATCGAAGACAGTTGTTCATTGTTATAGTACCATGCAACGAAGAACCGAATTCCAAGGAGTACCACGCATGTTGGCTCGTAACGATTCCAGGAAGTGGGGAGTGTACCTTCCCCATGACAAGGTGTTAACTTGTTGTATAGTAAGATGCATGAGGTGCATTGAAGTTGCTGACTGTGCGGCACATGGTAATACACTATCGCAGTGGTATCGTATTTCATAGGAGTAACCCTGTATGCATGTGCATCATCGAAAGTGCAAACTGTCGGTCGTTTCGTGCTCAGCTGATCACTTCACGTACTTCACAGCTCAGAGGAAGAATTAAAGTTACCGTACTTTTTGATTTACAGACGCGTGTTTCAATCCTTGAGTCCAAAATGCAATAGTAAACCTAATGATGCACGAGAAGGTGATCCCAAGTTCTCATATCCCAGTGTCAGCTGGTATGAGCATGAAACTTACTTATGAATTTCCACTTGATGCATTTGAGAGAGACGCAGGATGTAAAGCTAAGAAGCTCCGGGGAGAGTAAACTCTGTGACCTAGTACACTAAGCGTGTTCATGTTAGCTGGTTAATCAGTCTGTTGTTACCCAGGTACGGTACAGGTGGGTCAGAGTAGGCCTTCTATGTAGTCGATTTTAATAGATAAAGTAACGATGATCAGTGGTTATAGCCGTATTTTAAATTTAAAGCATTTTACTAGTTGATTAAGTTTGTATTGAACATATGCATATATACATATGGTTTATTTAGCCTTTAACCACATAAAGATCAAAGACCACAAATAACTTCATTTGCTAGCCATAATCATTAGTGGAATGTTTGTTGAATTGTACTCTAACTTACTTTCATTTCACTTGCAAGTATTCATGTATCATAGGTGATTATCCTACTTTTGCATCAAAGTTTTCGTTATACCTTCCTTTTTTCTCTAAATATTGCCTTGTGTGTTCATTGATGGAGTGAAGAGGGAAGCCAAGCCTCTCATTGGGAATACCCTGCTATCAGGAGGCAGTATATAGAAATTGCAAAGGGGGGGGGGGGGGGGGGTTGTGTAGTAGTTTCAAGCACCTGTTATTGAATATGTTATGGTACTGGTAGATCAGGGTCATTTACATGCCATTAATCTTGTTTCGTGTTATATCAGACATGTACCCTTATGTCTTCTGTAACTCTTGGTATGGGGAGATGTTTGGGGTTTTTAAAATAATGAGCTTGAAAGTAGTGGAATGAGGTCGAGACACTTTTGTGACCACTGCAATATTTCAGCATAACTGATATAGACACCCACTCCAGTCTTGCCTGCTTATTCTGTTGTAGCTGACACTTTAGCTTGTGGCACCTTTAGTGAAATATACATGAACATGTTTCTTTACAGTAAGATAGCAAAGTTTTGTATCATCTTTCATTTCAATTACAGAATACAGTTGTGAGTTTGGATCTGCGAAATATTATGCATTGTGTGGATTTGGAGGTATCCTTAGTTGTGGTTTAACACACACAGCAGTTGTGCCATTGGATTTAGTCAAATGTCGTATTCAGGTATGTATGGTGTTTTAGATGTTGTTTTAGTTTGGATAGGTTTGATATTGATATTGTGAAATACATATAAACAGATTTTATTGGATTCTTGGAATATAATAAGATATTAGAAGAAAGGTTGTTGATTCAAAACTTGAATAAGTGTACAGTGCTATAAAATGGTTTCTCCAGCACAAAATAGGGTAGAAACGCAACTGAGAGTACCTCATAGACAGCTGTTGAACTTTTTAAAAAAGTGGTGATGTGTTTTTACGACCTCATCTTGGGGTTTTTTTGCATGTGTATTTGAGAGCTTAGAGCCTTTATGGACTAATACTCATTTGGATCTGTTTCAAAAGTCATATCAACAGTTTCATTTCTGTGCAAACTTTCCAGTTGTGTTTTTCTCATTTGGTGGTCTTAGTCTAAATATTGAATACATTACTTGCAAAAACAAAAGTTAAGGAACTGATCTTCAGGATTTTTGTGAGCTTTAAATGTAGAGTTTTTCTGCTCTCCAGACATATCCTCATATAGTATGATAATGAACCCCTAAACCCCCAAAATGGTACGTGTTATCTGTATATTTTAAATGCCCCCTTTCCCTAAATTGTGAGCAAAATTTTGTGACATGTTGGTAAGTGATAGTTCTATTCCCAACTATTCATGTTAAAAGTAAAGTTGCAATAGCTCAAGTATTTTTGTGCAGATGTTATACTGGTAGACAAACAAGAGAGAATAAAGGCAGCTTATTGTGCTCTTAAAAACTTCTTTGGGTCATAATTATAGGCATATAATGTAGGCAGGGTAACTACTATTCTAATGGCAGACAACAACTTGATTTGGACTACAATTAGTATAAAAGTCAGTTATTTTCAGCTAGCTCTATTTCAAAAGTTAGTGGTTTATATGTATACTTACTTTTATAATCCAGCCCATGTATTAAGTTACTTTGTGTTTGTGCTTCTGGAGGACTTGATGGTACTGCTAACAGAAACCTCTGATATATACTGTACAAGTTTCTGGAGTAGTTTTCCATATCATAGGTAACTAAGGATTATAACCACGGTATGATTTTGTTTCATTACTTATGAATTGTGAGGTTTCCAAATTGAGATTGATGACATGGTATGGAATCTTGTTTGTCATGGTGATAATTACAAACTGTCATAAAACTGAAGCTGTTGTTATGGCCCATTTAAAGCTCTGAACTTTGCAGTGTTTGTTAATTCGAAGCAATACAAGATTGATTAACATATTGTCTACAGATCCATTTTTGCTGGATTTAAATTGTAAATTCTTTTCCAGGTATCAGGAACCACTACTAAACATAAGATGATTTATTTCTGGTGTCAAATGCATATGGGAAGGAAGGAGTTGGCCAAATTGATTAAGAATACCTTCAGAATACCAGCATAGGCCTACTCTGACTATAGATACAAGACATGTATGGACAAAAAGGAATATTTATTATGTTGAAGATGGAGGTGGTTGTTTTAAGTGTTAATCTGTTGTTTCAGAACAGCAACCATTTTGAAGGATAAGCAGTGACACATTACCTTTCCAGAGCTTAAGATTTTTGAGGTTTGTTAATCTAATTTGAAATGCATGCAAAATTGGAGCTATAGTGCATTAGATGTCATAAGATTTATATCATTTTCTTCAAACTGAACACAAGTACAAGGCTTTTTAAATTGAAAGTGCTTGCCGGACTTGTTTTTGTGACCTTGCCAGTACTTAAAGTTTACCTTTGGAAGTATAACTTTCAAATGAGAGTATCAGCATACAATGTATTTATGAAATGAGTATGCATTATGGTGGTTTTATGATCGTTTTACTAACTGCCTTCACTTGTTGTAAGCAGTGAGACACTTCCTGTTTTGTAATTGATAAACTAGCAAAGTCTGTAATAGTCTTCAAATTCAACTGCGAATTTTTTGCTGTTTTCTCAAGGTTGACCCTGCCAAGTATAAAAACATTGTTAATGGATTTAAAGTCACATTAAAGGAAGAAAGGGTGAGAGGTCTTGCCAAGGGATGGGCACCTACATTCATAGGATATTCTATGCAGGGACTTGGCAAGTTTGGATTTTATGAAGTTTTCAAGATTCTTTACAGTGACATGATTGGAGAGGTAGAAATATCTTGCATTTTATGTTTGGTGATGTAGATCAATTTCATGTAGTTTGTTGCTGTATTTTGTAAAATGTTTCAGCACTTTATAGGTTGGCATGTATTTGACAAGATACTGGCTAATTACATTAAATGTATTGAGAGCCAGGTTGATTTACGGAAGGAATGCAAAATTTTCAAGAATGTTGAGGTCTTTGTGTTTAATGAGGCTGATGTCACAACTAGGATTGACACCTGCAGCCAGGTTGTGATGGCAACGGAGACATTACAACCAGTTTCATCTGTGTTTTGTATGTGTTTAGTTTTTCATGGTTTTATTTCACCATGACCTTCATGAATTTTACATAGCTTTTCATTTTTTTGTCTTTGCTCCTTATTGTTCTAATGTGTTCTGAAGTGCCCTAAAAATGGTAAAAACCAAAAACATGCTGGCCTTTCACCATAGGACTTATACTTCCTTATTACTACATGTATCATCCACTCCACTTAACATAGTTGTTTCCCATTTTTTAAGATGGAGTTTGGTGGTTGGATAGTGTTCTCCACCTGCTTCTATCAAAAACAGCCTCCTCCTGTACTTATACACCTACTTATGTCTCCCAGGACTGCAGACAGCCAGGTCTTCTTTTGCATCCCTGGTGGCCTCTTCGGAGGCACCTCTGTCTCTCTTTTCCTCCCAAGGGTCTCATCCTCCTCTCTACCCCTGACATGCCCATGCTCCCTCAATCTTCCTGATATTAGCATGTTGCTTAACTCCGCATCTCAGTAGGACGAAAAATATATTGTTAAACTCACCCTAGATTTTATAAAGGGGTTTTGCAAGAGATCCAAAGAATACTAGTTGAAAGCACTTGCCACCACAACCAGGTGATGTGACTTATAGCCTATATTGCATTGATCTAAGCTGCAGTCTTAGACATAACGTTTTCAGTTGTCATATCAACAAAATGATGAATAAACAGTATATGATATCTCTATGGTGGTTGTTGTATCAATACTATTTGATAGACACAGGAAGTTTAGCAGACTGTGTAGAAAGCATGACTAACTGCATATTATATTTTACACAAGTGTATTGCTGAAAGAGAAATGATATATACTAATAGTATACTGTGACATGGCAACATGGCAATATATTCCACTTTGAGAGGTCTTTTGATGTAGTGATGTTCCATTCCAGACTTAATATAGTTCTGTGTTTGATTTCATATTTCTACACTCCTTTTTGACCTGTAGGAAAATTCATACTCATATCGAACCAGCTTATACCTCGCAGCTTCTGCAAGTGCTGAATTCTTTGCTGACATTGCTTTGGCACCCATGGAAGCTGTGAAAGTCAGGATTCAGACACAGCCAGGATGGGCCAGCACACTCAGGGAAGGTGTACCCAAACTTTATGCGCAAGAAGGAATTAAAGGGTAAGAATCTTCATCCATTGGAGCTTAAGTTTGAAGTTCTTAAGTGGCATGTATAAATCAGTTAACTCTATTATTGCAAGGTGGTCTGTAACCTCATGTATGCGTGTGGAATGTAGGATATTGTTTCTACACTTCGTGAAGCTAGCAAATGAAGACTATAAGTTTAGTCTTTGACAACTAAATTGATGTTTTGATGCCAATATTTTTGTTGTGATTTATTGGATGTGACAAGGGGACGAGGTGTCATACCAAGGTGATTATGCTGATTTAATGGTGTAAAACTCAAGTATTGAAACAACTCCTCCAAATTTTGATACTTTGAGCAGGGATTCTCCTCAATTTAATCTTCTTGTCTCCTTCTTTTAAATGATAGATATAGATTTAGATGTAGATAGATTGAAAACAGATAGAAATATTGACATAGACAGGTTGATATTAATAATCACACATGTTTATATTTACATATAAAGCGAGTGTAGTTGGGTTAACCTGTACAACAGGATGCTACAGGCTGGAAACATTAGAACTGGGGTTCAATCATGGGAGGAAAGGCTGTCAGCAACCTGTCGTGATGTGGAAGAAGCTGACACAAATATTTATATGGATAGATGCATTGATCTTAAAACAGATTTCAGAACTTGACGAAAATATTGGTCACATGAGCCAATGACTTTAAAACGTGATCACTGAACTTTGGAAATAGGAAAGGAAATAGATTATCATGAAGCCATATATATGTATTAGAAACACAAATGTGTGTCTTTTAAAATACGTGGCCTATTTGTTAAAATAATTGACAATAAAAATGTTGCAGACACCAAAGTGACTGTTGCCATTATTGCCCAACTTACAATACGTTTCTGGCCCCCACTTTGGTAAGGTTTGTATTAACAATATATTTCAGTTTGCCTTTCACACGTAAAATTCGCCTTCCGTTTCATCGTTTTCGTCTTCATGTTGGAGTTTCAAGCAAGATAATCCATATTTTACGATATTTCAGTTTCTACTCATTTACAGGTTTCCCGTCTTTCACTAGCTGTTTTTGTTGAAGAGATTTTTCACACAGACTTATACGTTCACTCTAATTTTCCATGGCAGACAGTATTTCCACGACAGTCACCTGAAAGATTTTCCGGGCTCTTCCATTTGACTAAACAATTTGGGGCAACCTCAATTTTTACTTGGAGGTTATATTCCCTATCCACAAAGACAAGGCCACAATATTTTCTTGTGTCCTATACTTGTGTGACGCTTGTGTGACTGCAGTAGCTTACGAGCCGCTTTCGTAGATATGTCGGGGGTGGGGTGGGGGTTGGTCAAAATGTGCTTGAAAAGGAAACAAAGAGACACTTCTGGTGTGAAGGAAATAAAACAAGCCATATAGCAAAGCATGTAAATTCTGCACTGGAGATATATTTTTTACCTGGAACCTAATTTGTGTTTATAGCTAGAGATAATTATGAGATTGAAGAATTACGTGCTTTAGTGTAATTTTATGCTTCAATCAAAGCTCACAACAGTGTCGACCTCATTCAACAGCACCTCATATTACGTACCTGCTTACCATTTTAAAGTAATTGTGATACCTTATGATTTGAGGACTCAGATTTGTACCCAGATTTACATCCATAACTCTTACATACTTGAACCTTCTTTTTTCAGATTTTACAAAGGTCTACCTCCACTTTGGTTGAGACAGATTCCTTACACGATGATGAAGTTCGCATGCTTCGAGAGGACAGTCGAAGCCCTATATAAATACGTGGTGCCCAAGAAGAGGGACGAATGCACCAAGCCAGAGCAGCTTGTGGTTACTTTCGCTGCTGGATACATCGCTGGTGTTTTCTGTGCCATCGTGTCGCATCCCGCTGACACTGTTGTATCCAAATTGAACAATGATGTAGGAAGCACACCTATTCAAGCAGCAAGGGATTTGGGAATGAAAGGTATGTACTCTTTTCTGCTAGATGCACATCTTTTGAACAAAAAGTGGACTCGAAAAGGAAAAACTTTAATCGAATGGCATAAAGATGTGATTGATGGAATATTCAAAACATTTAATTCTTTTAGGCAGCACCTCAAGAACATGCATAGAAGTCCAGTTGACAATTCACAATTAGTAATCCCGTATTTGCTACTCGTGTTAATTGGAATGATTTATTTTCAGTAGTAGAGGCAGGTGAAACATGAGGTAATGAGCACGAAATTGGCATTCAGCAAGTGTTTGCAGTGTTGTTTTTAGATTACAAGGGGAGAATTTTTATTATGAAAGAGAAAGCGTTTATGAGTTGTTAGAGCAGTTGCCATAAATTCCGAAGGCTATTACATACAGAGATTGGAAGCCAAGGCCTGCTGTAACATTCTTCGGTAGTTTACTGGCTGAATTTGGAAATCGGGAAGAGCCTGAGGCGATTAAAAGGTGCAGCGTAGGACTCTTGTATGTGTACTTTTCACAGAGGGTAGATCGGAAAGAGAACTATTCAAGGCAGGTCTCTGTGTCGGGTAAAATGTCGATTGTTAAGGGGCCTTTGAGTGCGTCTGACCCCGAAAGGTGCCGTTATAGATGGAAGAAGCTTTAGTTTTCGGGGTGTTTGGGTTTTATGTACGGACACCATAAATTTACGACACCCAATCATGGAATATCCATTGCGATATCTGAAGCACAGGTTTCACACACATATTGTACGTAGGGACTCGCATTTTACCAGTGCTTTGTGATTCCCGTGGGAGAGTGATGGACTGTGGGTTAGCTGGTACTCATACTAAATTTCCAAACCTTAAGCGTTTGAATGCTCGAGAATTATTACGAAGCCAGAGCTTTTTCCGTCCTTGTGTATTTTATAGCGATGACAGTCTAAAATAATGGTTCTAATTGGAATGTTTTGTTTACATTTATTATCTGTTGGGAGTAATAATCTTTGCCTTTTCGTATAGGTCTATGGAAGGGTCTTGGACCTCGTATTCTCATGATTGGTACTCTGACTGCCCTGCAGTGGTTCATCTATGACACTGTCAAAGTTGTCTTCCGCCTACCCAGACCACCACCACCAGAGATGCCGGAGAGTTTAAAGCGAAAACTTGCCCAGAAAGAAGGTGCCTAATCTCAGACAATGCCCAAGAATATATCAATTTAATAGGAAAACTGAGTTCCCGCTTCTTCTAGAGACGTTTTTGAAGGAGTAGTTGTACAGAACAGAAGTGATAATTTATGGATAGCTTCTTAGCTTTTATGCATACCGATGGTGAAAGAATTTGTCTGTGGTGACCTAATTGTGTACAAGAGAGCAAAGAAACTGTACTTCCTTTGACTCTTTGATATGATAACAATTCTTTTAGTAGCATTGTCTCCGCAATTGTAGGAGAAGGGCTTGCATTTTGTTTATCACAACAGAATTTGTTACGATGTGAAATGATTGTCAAAACGAAGTATGGATAGAGTCGCATTTATTATTCAAACGGAATTGACTGTGCTGTATTCAGTTGTGTTTCTGCTTTGTGCGTTCTTTCTGATGAAACAGCGTCCTCTCTTTCTTTTTTGTAAACGATTGCTAATTGGAGGAATTTTCTCCTAAGCTCTTAGTTGTTAATAGACAAATTTTGGCGGCAATTTTGTACGCAAAAATGTTGGTTTCTTGACTGCCAGAGGCCGCATTTACATGTATATCTACACGTTATATTTTAGGCTGTGGTTTATACTAACAAGTAATAGTTGCCATTGGCTGCGTTGATAGAATACGACGCCTTAAGGTGCAATTCACAATAGACTCGCCCTGACACAGAGGCACTCATTTGTTAGCCTATTGTTGGTTTGTCACACTGATCTTTAAAAGAGACTGGATCGAGCTTCTCATTGTTTGCAACTACGAAAAAGTGTAGTCACGAGCACTGGCCCCCATTAGTTGAAATAGCACAGGAAAGTCTGCTATGTTGCGTAAAATTGTTATAAGCTTTGTGTGATGGGGACTGAAATGGCACCCAACGACTGACCTCACTTTAAGGCGGAAGATGCTCGATCCTGTGTTTCTTGGAGATCAGTGGTTTGTCATGACTGCCCCTCTGTGAATTGTTTCGAGGGCCCTTAATCGTGGACCAGTTGGTACTGACTATGAACGTGCTTGAAAGTTCGGTTACCTGACTCTGACTGTGTAAGTTAGATTTGGATGCTATCTGTTACGACCAATACTGTCGGTACTTAAATCTACCACAGATTGATACCGATTGGTTTTTGGTCGATCTGATATTCTTGCTTGATTTCTCGTTCAAGAAGTTGATCTCATGTTTCATCGCAATTCTGAAAGGCACCTATGAACCTCTAGTCATGATCTTAAAAGTTTTGCAATGCTGCGAAGTTCATATTGCCGGTCTACTACATGTTTAACGTTCCCTACTTCAGTCTGGTAAGGTAAGCTATCATGAAGTGACAAATCAGAGGCCCTTCTATGACAATGACGAACAGCAGAATCTTTGATTCATAGTGCAATTCAGATGAAAATCATACTGCAAATACGAGCAACACTTTCCTTGTGGTAAATGTGTGGCAATCTGTTTCAGATTCTGCTCAAATACCACCTTTTTTGAATTTAGCCGCTGACTATGGCCCGGAAAACTATTGCTCGCATTGCGTACTTGAGATTGAGTGTATTAAAACGGCTCTATCGAAAGAAAGGAATGTATTCTGCTGTTACTTGAATGTCGTTAGTGCGCTCAACTCTCACGTTTAACATTAACCTCTTTGGGTAACGATGTGCCGCTAGACCCAGATCATTCACTTCCCCCTTGGTTTATCAAGAAATTCTCTTGAAATTGTGACAAACTTGATAATAGGAACTCTTCGTATAATTGATTGTCAATTTTGAAGAGATACTATTGAGAAGTGAAATTTGATCTTGCTGGTGACAGTTTTACGTGCCTCTACTCATTAAACTTAATATCTTCAAACCCTCTCTTCTCAATGATTGTCGAGTTATGATATGATAGACCGGTCTAAAACTTCGTCTGCTCGTACCTTATTTAATACACTTTGGGGGCTTCTATGTATGTGACCAGTTACCGGCGAAAATTTTTGATACGAATGACCGAAAACGTAGTCCCCATTAGGCTGTTATTTGTAACAACTTTTCTAATTTTTTACACGTAATGCCTAGAGAAGAAGATACAAATCTAATTAACGGAGACTAGTTTGAGTCGGTTTTATTGTCACCCATTTTCATTATCAAGGTGGTAAGATATGAAGATTTTTAGCTTTGGTAATCATGGTGGAAATTAAAGACTGTATAGCGTCAACAACGTCTCAGACCATGAAGCATATGTAGTAATGTTCCTTTAAAGACAATTTCTTCTCACATCAGGTCCCCAAATCATGCTTGTGAAGCAGAGCACCCAGTCTTTAATATGTGTTGGTAAAATCCTGGGCCTCCTCCACATTTTAGGATCTTGTGGCTTCCTGTGTCCAATCATGTTTTGACAATCAACCATCATGGCAGCGGGAAAATCTGGAGGAGACTTTGAAGGGGCAGGTACCCGCGATGACGAATTTGAGGTATAACATACAGTTCATTTCTGCGTTTAGACCAGTTGAGACATAACTGTGCGTACTTTGCAAATGAAATGATCTTTTTCTTGCTTGTTAATCACAATAACATAGGGATGGATTATCAGATTATGAGCTTAAACTAGGACCCGCTGTTGGATGAGGATTCCTAATTAGCTAGGGATAAATTACAATATGTCTAGGGCGCGGATTTTTGCTGGCATTAATAAAACTGGTTTTCTACAAATTGCAAGAAAACCTATTTAAAAAACTGTTTGCTTCTTGCGCTTAGCTCAAAGTTGAAGGAAACCCGACACTGCAACAGAGAAGGGAAGCAGTTAAGATATATGAATAGGTTCACTTGCCTTCGCATTGTTACCTACACTTGGTAGGCTCTACGAAATTGATGCATATCTCTGCTTTTATCTCATTTTTTACAATACTTGCAAGCAGGTTTACAGACGTTCTAGGAAACCAGTAACCTCAGATTACTTTATAATGATTCTTCAATACGCAAATATTGAATCTGCACGTTTGTGAACGCTTTGTTGTCTGTCACCTCAAGAGGGTACAGTCCAAGGTTATCAGTTCACTTTGATTAATTTCTGTACGGCTGTAATAATTCTACGCAATGTAAGATGAGACTCTATTGTCTATTCCAGTATTCATGATACATGGGTATTCTGGCTTCAATCCATCAACTTTTGGAAGACAAAATGAACTCGTACCATGCCTTCCATCATGTTACGATAGTGACATGGTATACATTTTTTATCTTTTTAACAACACTTTCCCAAAATGTAGATTGTGTCATTTGAGACGTATAAGAGGTATTTGAAGAATAAGAAGATTGTTTGTTGTATTACACAGAGATGAGAGGGTGCTCAATATTGGATATTTTATTAGCAGATGATTAATTATGCTGTTTACAGGTTATGTTCATTGCTTCGATGATACATGCATAAAAGCCTGCCTCCCTGCTTTAGATAGAATTTGGCTTGTTTACATAGAACTCCTTAGGATATTCCAGAACATTCTAGAGATTACTCATGTGCTGAATAGAATCTCCTACAGGGTTCTGGAAACCTATAGAACTACTCTAATTGTAGAATTCCCTGGAAGATTATAGAATGTTCTGGAGAGTTGTAGAATGTTCTGAAAAGCTGAAGAATGTTCTATAAGTATCCAAATTGAATAACCATGATGTCTAAACATGCCAGAGGGTGGCAGTCCCATGACACATCCCCACTGACTCTGAGGGTGTCCTCTGAAGGCATTGAATTAGAGCGACATCATCTTCCTTGGCTTTGGCTTTCATTTGGAGTGACATGGGTTGCTTGGTTCATACTCTGGATCAGGAATTCTGTGCCTGGTTGCAGGTTGTCCTGACTTTGGCTCTTGCAGGTCTTATATCTCCATTGGATGGTCTGGATGTGGAAGCATGATCTCTATCTCAGTGTTGAAGCTGCTGTCTGCAGAGATATACTCGGATGGATTGACATCGTCCTCGTTGATGCAGGAAGGATGCAGTTGCTCCCAGTGACACCCCTTTATATAGGACCTCAAGGGGATTCCTGTATCTGTGACTTTGTTGTTGGTTGTACCTGCTTCCATTGAGCAATATGCAGGGGATAGTAGTTAAGTATCAATACTTGCTCTGAGTTGACAACCATTGATGAGTTCAATTGGTGAGTATCCCCAGGATGTTGGTGTATGACTATACTGCAGCAAGAGCTCTTGCAGTGCTCTCTTTGGAAGTAGAGAGGATTTGTGTAGAGTGTGTTTGAAGCTTTGCATAAGGTGTTCCATTAATCCATTTGTAGCAGGATGATATGTTTCTCCTGTGAGGTGTGTGATACTTCATTCTCTGGTCCAGCTTTGGATTTTTCTGTGGTAAAATGGAGCATTATCAGTTACCAGTGTATGAGGATATCCAAAGTGTGAATTATCCTCCTCCAGAAGATCAAATGTGGCTCTTGTGTTAACTGATGTGGTTGAATGAAGACACATGTACTTGGAGTATGCTTGGGTGACCACCCATCAGTTGAATCCCATGAAGTTAATTGCACCCATTGTCAATGTGGATCCAACTCCATGGCTTCTCCAGCAGCATGATTGAAGATCTGATTGTGATAGTTTTTTCTTGATGTTTCACTCATGACTGGCTATAAGGGCTGGTAGCTTCAATAGAATTATCTATGCCTGGCTAGTACACAGCACTTCCAACAAGGTGCTTTATTTTTTTCATGCTAAGTGTCCAAGATGTAAAGTTTGTAGAACTTGTGGTCTCAGACATTCTAGAATATAACTCTGGATCCAAGGAGTAAGTATCCATTGCAGATACTAAGAGATCATGACAGGTTTCTGAATTTTTCAACCTAGTATGAAAGCATCTTTCTGATTTGATTGACAGCCTTGGCATACACAGTGCTTGACTGTAGTACTGGCTGGGTCTTTTTCAGGCTCTTTCAGCAAGGGATTCTTTCTCTCTTGGTGCCCTGCCTGATATTGGCCTCGGGGACCAAGATGAAACAACTTTAGTTTGAGCTCGGGCTGCTGGGCCGTGGCCAGCCGCAGTGGGCACAAGCATGTTGACATCTATCATTGGTGCAATGCTTGATCTGGTGGAACTTTTCATCAAAGTTGTCCATGTATGTCTTCCTCTGTCCACCTCGCACCCTCTTTCCTGGGATCTTGCTGCTAAGGGTGAGTTCTTTGAGTGATCCCTTTCATATTGCATGACCCAAGAATGTCCATTGTTGTCGGTCAATGGTGTTGAGAACCTCGCACTCCTGCAACACTCGTGGTAGGACTTCTCCATTGGTCACGTGATCGACATACAAGATACGAAGCATGCAGCAGTAGAAACACATTTCTGCAGCCTCCAAGTTGCACCGAGTTTCCACCACTGTCAAAGTCCAGGACTCGCATGCATAGATTATTGTGGCCCATACGTACTGCTTCAGAAGACGAGACTTGATGACCATAGCTAACTTTCAATCAGTGAACAGCACTCACATGCGTTTGAAAACTTCTTGGCAAGCGAGATTCTCCACCGTATTTCTCTCTTGCAGCGACGGTCTGATGTGACCAACGAGCCAAGATAATTGAAGCTTGAAACTTGTTCAATTTCGACCTGATCCTGTCTCGATTTTGCACATTAGTTTCAGGGGATTACGAAGGGATTACTGTTGAGTGGCTTCTCTTGTAGATTCTGGATTGAAATGAACAAGAATTTGATCCTATGGTAGGGCATCCTTGATCTTCTGAAATGCTCCTTGTTCCTCAGTACTCTATTTCCATGTTGATCCTTTCTCAGTTAGGCTATTCAGTTACTTGGTCAGTGTTGATAGATTAGAGATGAGCTTCCAATATAACTGTACTGACCCCAAGAAGGATCTCTCGCTTGAGATATCTGTTGGTGGTGGGATTTTGCAGACAGCACCCACTTTTGGATCCATTTAAAGCCCATCTCATGACAAGGTATTGCCAAGTATTCAGCATTGGACAGAGCAAAGATGCATTTTTGTTGCCAACAACACAGACCCTGTTCATTCAGTTAAGCGAGCAAACCACACAGGTTATTGACATGATCAGCTACATCTTTTCCACTCACCAGAGTGTCATCTAGATAGACTGCTTTGCCTAGCAGGTGTCATACAAAATTTTCCATAATCTCCTGGAAGTAGTTAAGTGCTGACTTGATCCCAAATGGAAGTCTTTGCTACAGTACAACTCCTCTCTATGTGCTGAGTGCAAGGCTTTGTTGACTTTGTCATGTCAGCTTGATCTGGTGGGAAGCATCTGCAAGATCGACTTTTATGTAGCCATATCCTCCACCCAATGTTTGCATGAGATTCTCTGGGAGAGGAACAGGATCCTGATGTATTTCCAAGTGGTCATTGACCCCAGTAGAGATATGGTAAAGTCTTCATTTTCAATGTGGGAAGTCCTGGGTTTGATCCCCGCAAGTGCCCTAAAAGCACTTCATGTTTATTGAGTTCTATACTATGTAGTTCATGACTGCTTGTGTGTCTGCCTGAGGCTAGTCTTGGGACATGTCAGATGTGGGTTTGACTTGAAAGTTGTCAGCAAGGATCTCCATTTCTCATGGTCTTCAATCATATCCTCTGTCACATTCAGTCTCTTCAGGTCATCATATATTAACTCCTTTCATTATTTTCTTGGACGTCCAAGGTTGTTTTGCCCCTTCAGTTTCAAGGTGGTACACTTACTAATTCAAGATTCTGATCATTTCACATTTCACACAAACTATCACGATCTGTTACATCCAAGGGTTTTAACTTCAATAGTGCCAGGAGCTCAGTGGTCTTAACTCTTGTACCCTTCTTGACATGGCAAATTCATGGAAGCATAGCTCTTTCATTGTGTATCAGTTGTGTCATCACATTGCAGCACCCAACATTCTGATTCATAGATCATTGTACATCATACACAGCTGCAGTAAAACTTACTGCGAGTGTGTAGTGAAATTGCTTTAGAAGTTAAGAACGGTTCATGACATGTTCTCATGACAGTTCATATTCACAGCAGGATAGGTGCCATCCCCAAGATAGACAAAACTGTTGACAACCTCAAGTGACACACCATCCACTTGAACCTCTTTACACTGCCTCACATCAATTGGATGTTCCTGCCCTAGACATCTAATGCACCTGAAGGATGGATTCTCCACTAATGTTCCTTTAATGCCTGAGCATTTTTCGTGAATCTACATTTTACAGCTACTGCAAATGATAGAATTTTGGCCTGCAACTTTATAACATACACAGCATGGATATCTCCCTGAATCACGGAGTGTATTCAAATCCTTCCCTGATATCATGATATTTGTTTTGGCCATGTTGACCTTAAAGCCTTACTCCTGAGTCCATTCTTGGAGCAGTTTAACTACTCAAGTAATTCTTCAAGAGATTTGGACACAGTGACTAGGCCATGGACATAGAGCAGCTCCCAAGGGCATCCAACACGATACTCTGTTTTATCTACAAGACAATGATAAAGAGGAGGGGACTCAATACTGAACCTTGATGTACACCAACCTTAAACCTAGAACTCCTCAGTAAGTGAATTACCAACTCTTACTCTGCTTCTCGCTCCATGATACGTGGCCTGCACAAGTTTCAAAATCCATTTGGGAATTCCAAGGACCCACATAGCCCACCGAAGAACTTGTCTAGGTACTCTGTCGAAAACTTTTTCTAGATCAACAAATGCAAGGTATAGGTGTTTGTTCTTAGTTAGATACTTTTCTTGAAGTTGTCTCAAGATGTAGATAGCATCAGTTGTACCTCGACCAAGACAAAAACCAAACTGCATACCATCTATCAGTCTCTGAAGATCTTTTCCACAACTCGTTCAACTACTTTCATCGCCTGCTCCGTAAGCTTCAGTCCTAGATAGTTACCATAGTATAAGGCGTCACCCTTACCTTCATAAAGGCTAAGTATGCTCTGATTCCATTCTTCAGGCATTTTTCCCTCTCTAGCAATTGTGTTGGTCAAATCTGTGATAGCTTTACAACACAAGTCATTCCATGCTTTTAACATCTCTGCTACAATGCCAGAGGTACCAGCAGTTTTACCAGTTTTCATTTTCTGCAGAGCATTTAAGACCATTTCATACGTGATGAAGCATGCTGGACCAGCAACAGGCCAATACGAGAGAGTGTTTCTGACCAGCAGAACTCAATGTTTAGCAAGCAGTAATAGTGCTGCTACCAGGTGGTCTTCTTAGCATCCACATTAAACACCATATTTCCATCATCATCTAGAATAGATTTATCACCAACTTTATGTAGATTTTCCCTCCTCATCTACTTAGCAACCCTGTAAATTTCATCTGCACCTTTGTCAAAGTGAGCAAAAAATTTCTTTTCAGCTTTCCTTTTAGCAAGAAACACTGCACTTCTAGCATGATGTTTAGTAGACAGGTATTCTTCTCTGCTACCCCTATTTTCCCATGCTTTCCATAGCCTCCTTTTTCGTTCACATGATCACTGACTTCTGTAGCCCACAGCCATGTTTCTCTAGACATAAACAAGATCACTAACTTGGAAAATCGGATAACAAAAGAATTTAGTGTTTTTGTCATACCGTAACCCTCCTTGTTGGTACTGTGCACAACATTTTGCTTAAAAAGCGCATTTTTTATCTTCTAAATGCGCTGTTCAACTTGAGCTCTCAAAATATCATACGAACTGATATAGATTACAATGTTTTCTTATGTGCGCAAGAAAATTTGTGACTTTACTTCCTCACTTAAACATATAGACAGTATATATGCATTTCTTTTTAGTTATAAATAGCTCTTGCATATAGCTCTGAACTAAAGCAATGGTTTATTTTTATAGATAATTGTTAGTAACAATCAAAATAACTGGAAGTATTTAGGTAGTAAGCCCTGTTGATAGAATTTTTTCCGCATCTAGGAAATACAGATGGCACTTGAGGGACTATCCAGGGATCTTGGAGCCACAATTGATAATAGTAATACAACTAAAGGTATTTTTTAGCATTTGCATTAATATTGCAAAATCATTTTATTTTATCTTTTGTAAAGCATTTTCAAGACTATGATGATGATTATGATTGTAGTATTTATCCCATGTTGGGAGCAACAAAACAAGATGTATGCTCTTTAATAGAATAGGTTTTAGAGTCCTAAAGGCTCATTACATAAGTAGGGACAATGCTAAGATTATACAGCATTCAACAGTTAATAATCTTGGATGTTGCTTAGATGAGTCCTTCTCTGGCGAGGGAATGGCAACTTAAGTGTCAATCCCAGCACTTGACATTGATCATGTTGTAGATAATGTGTGGCAATGGGACCACGACAAGACATAAAATGATGCTAAAGGAACGGACTCACCAATTGATAACAGCATATGGTTGATAGACATAAACCACAACGAGGGATTTCAGCTAAACCATCATATTGACCAGTGAATATAATATCCAAATGATACAGAAGAAATAATACTTTCCACTATCAGTGAGTACAACACGATACGTACTGGCTCAATGCAAACTA